>VDFB02000363.1:40901756-40984182 GCA_007258455.2 Sequoia sempervirens
CATCATTATGACAGACCTAGAAGATGGAAGAAGACCAAAAATTACTCCACCCCTTTCTAAAGTGTTTCTGTTTGAAATCTACAGAGGTTGCGATGGGCCTAGTTGAAATCCCCTAGGCTGTGTCAAACTGCATCCCTTGCCCAAACCATCTTTGCCTAGATCCTGTGCTGCAGGACGAAATCTTGTTTGGCTTTCCTGCTTTGATGTGCCATCCCCAACCCCAATATCTCCATCTTCGCAAGTGTTTTCCTTCATTTTTTGGCCTGTTTGTTTTCCCCAGTGCTCCAAACCATTGTTTCCCTCTTCATCGAGATGAATACCCTCAAGCGAACCTTGTAAAGCCTTCCCCTTAGAGCCCAAAATAGAGGAAACTCTTGTTGCAACGACGCCCAAATTCCAACTGTTAGCTTCCATAGCACCTCCGCTACAAATTTTTTTATAATATATGTATATATATTGTAAATAGTATAATATATATATAATATATATAATAATATAATATATATTATATTATTTATAATATATTCATTATATTATAATTAATATAATATAATATAATGTTATTATAAAATAATATATATATTATATAATAATATATATTATATTATATAGTATATTATACATTTAAAAAAAAACACCATTAATTAAATATGGTCAGGTCTCAGACCCAAGCATTTATTAAAAAAATTATAAATCAAGAAATGGATATCCATTTTAAAATGGATATTTGTTTCTTGTGTTATAAATTAAAAAACAAAAACCTAAGAGCTCATTTTATCTCTTTGTGCACAGGATTTTTTAGTCTGCAACTCGGATATCCATTCGCCAAAGGTTAATTTGCTCAAAATCAATCAAATTTCTAAGGTATGTTTGTATTTTTCAATTTTTATTCATTTTGCATTGTTTTTTTAATTTTAGTCAAAAATAGGGTAAATTTGATAGATTTTCTATTGTATTAAAATCATTGTTAATTTTGAATTTTTTTATCAATTAACAGGTTTAAAATGGATCAATATGAAAACCCTAGCCCTACACAAGATGGAAACCCTAACCTCACACAAAATGAAAACCATGATCCTGCACAAAATGAAAACCTTGATCCTATAGAAAATGAAAACCCTCCAAATCCTCCTTCACTGCAACTGTTGTTTCCAAATCAAAATGTGCCAACAATACACGAGTCTATTCATAGAAATTTAGATCAATTAAGAAAGGTATATTGAATCTATGAGACACTCAATAAGCTATCAGACATGAAAAACACTTTGGAGACAATCATTTCAAATGTTGAAACTTTGGCAACTCAACATAATAGATTTCACAGTGGTGACAAGAGCAAAGACAATTTTATGCCAATGGGTTATCATATGATGAGGTGAAGTAATTTGATATTGAGAAAGCCCAATTATCCTAGTTATTCATCGATTAGAGAACAAGACAACCTATTAATGTGCAGAAACCAAAATTTTCAATTAAATGGTACACCCATAGAGGCATATTAGATCATTTTTGGAGACGTTGGTGGATGGTTTTTGATAAACCACCAACAATCTTGATGTCCCTTATCATTTTCTCCGAAAATTATATGTTGAGTTTGTGCTAGGGAAACATGTCAATTACTTTGACATGCAAGATTTCCAGGGTTTTGGTAGAGGGATGCCACAGGATAGACCTAGAGCATGTCGAGTCACCCCAGTTTGTCCTCCTCCACCTATTACGGCCTTGACTCCACTACCTTACCCTGAGATTGTTGTAGATGCAGGGACTCTGAGTATTTATGTGTTACAATTGTTGAGTGATCATTTCGTCATGCAGAGCCATCATGTTGCATAGCCATTTGACGGTGCATCCCATCACGATGGTGTTGCACCTGAAACATCCCAGCATGATGGTGGTGCACCTGCTAAATCAGCTCCCACTAGTACACCATCCTTTTCGGGGCATATTTGTGTGCCTCATTATTGCATGACGTGTAACAATTTATGTTTGGGACCTCTTTGATGGTCCACTAAGGCCTTGCTAGACACATCTGACTATGAGGTTCATGATATGTTGGATGAAGGAGTTGATAGAGCATGGAGTGGACCATTTGTAGGAGAGACATCGACTGCTAGTGAAGATATGGGAGGACCAATAAGACTTAAAGTAATTTCATAGTGTGTTTTATGTAAATTCTTTCATATTTTATAAGAGATATTTGTACTAATAAATGTTTATGTGTTGGAATTTTTAATAGTTGTTGATAGAGGAGTAGATGTCACAAGTGTAGGAGGCTACACATACTGCCATTTCATTTTCCCTAGAGAATCAGTATACAGTAAATTATTTAAAATGTTATTTTAAATATTAATTTTTGAAATCTATTATGTTTAAATACATGTACTACATATATTAATAATCTAATGTAATCTTGTCTTTTTATGCAACAACTTGGTTCTTATACATCCTTGTTGACTGGATTTGACCCATTGGATGAAGTTGCACAAAAAGTATATATTTTTTTTATTCTCGACATTATACTTATATGTGCATGTGCACTTACATTCTTGTCATTTTCTATATAGGAAACCATCTTAGTTGATTCATCCACTATGAGCCCATCTAGTGTCATAGCATCACAGTAGGTATGTGTTTATTTTATGTTGCAGATCATTTACGTTTAGATAGGAGTAGATATGTGATTATTAGATATGATTATTTTTCAACAATTATATGTTAATTTGTATCATTTTTATTTTATTTGCTATAGTCCTCTGCTCGACTTAGCACTGTGACAAGTGTGAGACCATTACTTTATACGAGGACTCTCGATCATCCTAAGGGACAATCATATGCATATCGTCTTGCAAAAAAGAGCAAGACTTGAGGTAAACAAGAATTTCATTATTGATATAATATAGTACATGTATATATAGATTTTGATGTTAAATTTGTAATTTATAAATGATGGTATATAAATTTCTATTTACTAGTCTATCTTGTCAACCATTCACATAATTAATCTAAATTGTGGTTTGAAATGTTATTGTGTAGGAAACTTCAAAGCAACTAACTTCTTCGAGGAGGCTCGATTTTGATGGTCCAACACAGGATTAGGATATGATATAGATTTATATGTACTTAGGGTTTGATAGATCTTGAGATGGCATATATGCCACATTTTGTAAAACTTGTTTTGAGTGGGCATATGCCAAATTTGTATATTCACAAACACAATTATTCTATAGTTTAATATATAAGAATTGATATTTGATCTAATTTTTTCCTCGTGTGCATGTCTTTCTACTTTGAATTTTCAAAATGCAATGTATAATTATCTTAGAATGGTTTAAAGTTATGATTGATATTGTATGTTATAGATTAACGAAATTACATTTTAATAGAACTTATGAATTGCAATGGGTAATCCATCCATTTCTTTGAAGAGTTTTTTCAAACAATTCATTTCCTTTTCTTTTGTACCACATTTTTCATACATGTCTACCAATACATTTTTATCAAACACTCAATTTGAGAGTACCTGTGATTTTAAACTCTATTGAATGAATTTAAATTTGACATTTTTAATTTTTTTGAGCACGTGTAATGAACTGTGCAGCTGATTTTTATTTCAAAAGAAGTTAAAATTAATGAAAAGTGGATAGAACTTAATGAAATGCATGTCATGTTACAGTGTTCATTTGAAAGTAATATAATCATCTTGATAAAAATCAACGTCACTCAATGTTCATTCAAGCTTAATAACATGTAAAAGGTATAAAATCATCTTGAGTAAGAATCAATATCTTTCAACCATAGGGGTTTGATGCAACTTTCAAACAAAGTCCTTACAACTAAACAAGATACATGTTCATTAAATTGTTCATGTGAAATCTATACAATAATCATGATTAAAAATTAAGACATCACTCAACCATGATGCAACCATTAAACAGAACAAATGAGCGTGATACTACCATTAAACAAACCAAATACAACTCCATGACATGCATGTTATTTGACCTTCAACATTCAATTTGTATTATCGTAATGCACAATAATGAATGTTGGTAACCATAATGCATCATTAAGAAAACTAGGCATACTATATGGGTACCTTTACGTTAGGAATGGTCATTTTTTGCACCCAAACACGTCGAATCACTTTGAGCTACATTGGACCAGTGATTTTCCTTAAGAGTCCAAAGTGCAAAAAGGAAACAATCTTTGACAGGCTATTACCCCAAAACTATGATGCTTATAGACTCTCCATCTAAGGCTTTAGAATCGTGTTAGGACCTTCTTCAATAACCTCTCTCATTTTTTTCTATCTCAGAAGCATTTTCCCGTGGTGATGAGTTTTTAATTGAGGAAAAAGTTGTCAGATGCAAGCAGTGTAAATTTGCAAAGTGGTGCAACTTTCGTTCTGCAACTCATACGACCAAATGAATTGTTCCAACATGTCCAAATGGGTATTTTTATGCTAGGTATGGTCCTCTTTTACACCCAAATATGCCGAATCACTTTGAACTACACTGGACCGATGATTTCCCTTAAGAGTCCAAAGTGCTAAAAGGCAACACTCTTTGAAGGGCTATTTCTCAGAAACCGTGATGCTTACAAACTCTCTGTTTGAGGCTATGGGATCGTGTTGGGATCCTCTACAATAAAAAATCTTTGTTTTTGCTATCTCAAAGGCATTTTCTTGTGGTGACGCATTTTTCATTTGAGAAAAAGTTGTCAGATGTAAGTAGTGTAAAGTTGCAAAGTGGTGCAATTTTCATTCTACAACTCGTATGACCAAATGGATTGTTCTAACACATCTAGATGGGTACGTTTATGCTAGGAATGGTCCTCTTTTGCACCCAAATATGCTGAATCACTCTGAGCTACATTGGACTAGTGATTTCCCTTAAGAGTCCAAAGTGTTAAAATGTAGCAATCTTTGAAGGGTTGTTTCTTAGAAACCGTGACATTTGTAGACTCTTTGTCTAAGGCTATGGGATCGTGTTGGGACCTTCTACAATAACCTCTCTCATTTTTTACTATGTCAAAGGAATTTTCCTATGGTGACAAGTTTTCAGTTGAGGAAAGAGTTGTCAAATGCAAGCAGAGTAAAATTGCAAAGTGGTGCAACTTTCATTTTGCAACTCCTACAACCAAAAAAAGTGTTCCAACATGTCTGTATGGGTATGTCTATGTTAGGAATGGTCCTCTTTTGCACCCAAATATGTCAAATCACTTTGAGCTACATTGGACCGGCAATTTAACGGGATATTACCTGAAAAATTGTGCCACTTACAAAATCTTTGTCCAAGGCTATGGGATTTTTTTGGGACTCTCTACAATAACCTATCTCATTTTTTTCTATCTCAGAGGCATTTTCCCATGGTGACGAGTTTTCAATTGAGGAAAAAGTTGTCAAATGCATGCAGTGTAAAGTTGCAAAGTGGTGCAACTTTCATTCTGCAACTCCTACAACCAAACAGATTGTTCCAACACGTCCATATGGGTATGTTTACACTAGCCATGGTCCTCTTTTACACCCAAACATGGCGAATCACTCCAAGCTACATTGGACCACTGATTTCCCTTAAGAGTCTAAAGTGCTAAAAGGCAGCAATCTTTGATAGGCTATTATCTAGAAATCGGGTCGCTTATAGAATCTGTGTCCAAGGCTATGGGATTTTGTTGAGACCTTCTACAATAACCTCTCTTGGGTTTTTCTATCTCAGAGGCATTTTCCCATGGTGACAAGTTTTTAGATGCAAGTAGTGTAAAGTTGCAAAGTGGTGCAACTTTCGTTCTGCAACTCGTACGACCAAATGGACTGTTCCAACACATCCAGATGGATAAATTTATGCTAGGAATGGTCCTCTTTTACACCCAAATATGCTAAATCACTCTGAGTTAGATTGGACCAGTGATTTCCCTCAAGAGTCCAAAGTGCTAAAAAGAAACAATATTTGAAGGGCTATTTCTTAGAAACCGTGATGCTTACAGACTCTTCGTTTGAGGCCATGGGATCATGTTGAGACCCTCTACAATAACCTCTTTCATTTTTTTCTATCTTGGAGGAATTTTCCTGTGGTGACAAGTTTTTAGTTGAGGAAAAAGTTGTCAGATGTAAGCAATGTAACATTGCAAAGTGGTGCAACTTTTGTTTTGGAACTCGTACAACCAAAAAAACTATTCCAACATGTCCGGATGGGTACGTTTACGCTAGGCATGGTCCTCTTTTTCACCCAAATATGTTGAATCACTCTGACCTACATTGGACTGATGATTTCCCTTAAGAGTCCAAAGTGTTAAAAGGAAGCAATCTTTGAAGGGTTATTTCTTAGAAACTGTGATTCTTACAGACTCTCCCTCTAAGACTATGGGATTGTGTTGTGACCCTCTACAATAACCTCTCTCAGTTTTTGCTATCTCAGAGGTGTTTTCCCATGGTGACAAGCTTTCAATTGAGGAAAAAGTTGTCAGATGCAAGCAATGCAAAGTTGCAAAGTGGTGAAACTTTTATTCTGCAATTGGTATGCCCAAATGGACTGTTCCAACATGTCTAGATGGGTACATTTATGCTAGACATGGTCCTCTTCTGCACCCAAATATGTTGAATCACTTTGAGCTAAATTGGACTGATGATTTCCCCTAAGAGTCCAAAGTGCTGAAAGGAAACAATCTTTGAAGGGCTATTTCTTAGAAACCGTGACGCTTACAAACTCTCTATTTGAGACTATGAGATATTGTTGGGACACTCTACAATAACCTCTTTTTGTTTTTTATATCTCTAATGTGTTTTCCTATGGTGTTGAGTTTTCAATTGATGGAAAAAGGGTCAAATGGATGCGATGTAAAGGTGCAAAGGGGTTTAGGGTTCATTTTGTTCCTCGCGAGTAAGTGAAAAAGTGATTCATTTACTCAAATAAACTTAAGCAATGAACTACACACATGAATACAAAGTATACACATTAAAACATGTAGGTCATAAAGTATACATTAGAATACTCATAAGTGACAAAGTATACACTTGAATACACATAAAGTATACACAATATGCATGATATTATCATTCAATAATTGTTATAAAATATAGGATTTACAAAAGTGATTCATTTACTCAAATACACTTAAGTCATGAACTACACACATGAATACAAAGTATACGCATTAAAACATCTAGGTCGTAAAGTATACATTGGAATACTCATAAGTGATAAAGTATACACATAAGTTGTAAAGTATACACTTGAATACACATAAAGTGTACATAATTTGCATGATATTATCATTCAATAATTGCTATCAAATATAGGATTTAAAAAATTCCATGTAGGCATATAACAAACGGCCCTAATACAGTCATTTCTTAGTAGGGGAAGGAAATAGAGCATGTGTTGCCTTTGCGATCAACGCAGTCTTCCACAACTGTAGCATGTTAACATTCTGCAGTGACAAGCACCTATAAAAACCATCAAGGTAGCAGTTAAACTATATACAATAGAAAAGATGCTTAGAATAACAAATCTATATTATTCTAAACAACCTAATTGATGATGAAATGGTAAAGAAAACTATAAAAGATGCTTACAATAACAAATCTATATTATTTTAATCTGTCGCATACCTCTACTAAAGGATTAGAGTTGGCTATTGTTGTAGCAGCTCAATGATCAATCATGCCAAGAACATTGCAGTATACTTCAAATGAGAAATCTATATGGTCACAATAGAAAATATGCTTAGACTAACAAATCTATATTATTCTAAACAACCTGAATGATGATAAATTGGTAATGCAAACTAGAAAAGATGCTTAGAATAAAAAATCTATATTATTATAAACTACCTAAATAATGAACCTTAGCAAATAAACAATATCAAAATGTGATGAACAATTTCATACCTATCCCATACAACAAATAATCCACTACTCAAGTGTACCTGCAGAGTCATCTCTTACCTTCACAGTTTCCAGTAATGCTTCATGATTAGCACTACTAATTGTCCATAGTTTTTTTTTTTGGTCTAGCATGATGTCTCAATAACTACACATTTGTTGCTATAACAAGGTGCAAATACATTAGAATGGTTTTTTGTTTCTCATAGTCTTCAAATGTAGGTACATCATTCTTTCTAATCATATATGTTTGCAACCAAGTTCTGAAAACAACAACTAAACCTATGTGATCATAACTTTTTTATCGACATCTAAATATACTTAGAATAAAAAATCTATATTATTGTAAACAACCTAAACAATGATGAAATGGTAATGCAACCAAGTTCAAGAAACAACAACTGAACCTATAGGATACATGAACCCATCATCATTTGTCATTGATTGTGTTAGATTTTTTTTTCCCTGTACACATTGTGTCAACCAATAGTCTAATCCCTCTTCATTCCCTCACAGTGCTACAACTACATAGACATGTCCTAGTTGTACAAGATCTGAAAGATGATCGTAGTCAAGTGAAATTTCCATTACATCTTCTAATGAGGATTATGCTATAGATAAAGGGGTTAGGTACTGTGGAATCCATGTATCTACCCACTCACTTGACTTGCACTGATCCCAATCCCACTGAATACAGTTCTGACAAAAACAAGCCATCTTTGGTGTCCATATGGTCCATGCACTCACATCTGAGCTTTGAATTGAATGTATCTTTGAAGAATCTCTAATTGTTTGGCATTCTATTCTATCTCCCACTATGCCCTCCTCAACCAATCAAAAGAACCTACACACTTGTGAATCAAGTGTCCCTCCTCATGATAGTGCATAAGTACACCAATCTATAATAGAAGGTGCATCACTAAATGTTGCACCACCTCTTATCTTCATTTTTTCCTTAACCAAAGCTCTCTTTACATATGCACCTGCGCAATCATGCTCACTTTTTCCATGCCCAGCTTAAAAAAAAATCCAAATATGTGGTACACCCCTCTTTATATGTGTCCTTCTCAACCAATAAAACATGTGAGCATTCTTGAATTTCCTTGTGCAGTTATCTGACCAAATCAGATGTTGACCCATTGCGATTCCTTTTTCCTGCAAGAACTCAAAAAAATTTTTTAAAACAATATTGTATAGACTTGATGAATGAGATCTATCATCACTCATGTAAAAATGGTACTCCCTAATTATCTTCCTATCCTCTTTTGTACTATCAGGGGCATGCCTATATGTTATGTGGACAAAATAGCAATTTGAATAGAATTATAATATTGTGATTGAACTTCATTTTGTGGTTGCAATGTGTAATTTTCAGAAAAATCAACTATAGAAACAATAGTTCGAATGGGGAAAGAGTCCTTACACATCCTGAATTGCTGATCCAACCACTGCGACCTGTGGCTATGCCTTGCATACTTATAGAAAATAATTTTCTTAAAATCTAAAATAAAATCAGCAATACTTACCTCTCTTGCAGCCAACTCGCATCTAGAACCCTCACCTCCACTCTTCAATGTGTATTTGACTGTCTCATACTTGTTTTTCTCAACAATTTTGTTACCAAAATCATCATCGCTGCCCTCATGAAATCATGTTATAAACTTTGATAAACCACCACATTGCAAACATGTTTCATTTAAACAATCATTTCTATAAAATAAACAACCATCACCTCTAATGTATAAAAATGAATCTAACAACTCCTTGGATGACTTGGGAAGTTGCACTACATGACACTCTTGCAACATTTCATCAATATGCATAGTAGAATGAATATGGCATAAAAATTCATGATACATTGAAAACTTAACATTGTATTTACAACATGTACTACAAACCTTAATAGGAACACAATAAAATGGCTTTCAAGACTCAAAATCCCTTTGTGAGATTTGCAAATGTGGATGTTCTTGAAATTGTACAAAATTAGTTGGCTACATTCCAAAAAATGTTTAGGATGTGGTGTACAATCTCGATTACCAATTTGTAACTCTCACTCCCACTCTCCCACTCTCCCTCTCTCTCTCTCCATCTCTCCCACTCTCTTTCTCCCACTCTCTCCCACTCTCCCTCTCTCCCTAAACCCCCCCCCTCTCTCTCTCTCTCTCTCTCTCCCACTCTCTCCCTTTCCCTCTCTCCCACTCTCTCTCTCTCTCTCTCTCTCTCTCTCTCGCCACTCTCTCCGCCCTGCTCCCTCCCTCTCTCCCTCTCCCTCCCTCTCGCCACACTCTCTCTCCATCTCCCCTTTCTCCCTCTCACCCTCTTCCTCTCCCTCCTATCTCCCTGCATCTCTCCCCTCCTCCCTATCTCCTAAACCCTAAACCCTCTCTCTCCTCTTCCTCCTCCACTCCTTCTCCTCCTCCCTCTCTCCCACCTCCCTCCCTCTCTCTCCATCTCTTCATCTCACCTCTCTCCTCATCCCTCTCCTCTCCTCCCTCTCTCCTTTTCCCACTCTCTTCCTCCTGGCCTGAGCCTCTCTCTTTCTCCCACTCCCCCCTCTCTCTCTCCTTCATTCTCCCTCTCTATGTCTCAGGTCTCTCTCTCCCTCTCTCCTTTTTGGGCTTTCTCTCTCTCCCTCTCTTTATTATATAATGATTAAATATATATTAAAGATCTAAGAGGGAGATGGAGACTAATATATTTAATATATATACAATACATCTAAAATATAAATAATATATATTATAGTATATATAATATATACTATAATATATTTAATATATAATATATATTATATAATATATAGAATATTTATATAGGATAAACCATTCCTCATTTTCAAAGGGAGACAATGTATTAAATATAATATATAATATATAATCCTAAAAAATATATATATAATATATAATAAATATAATAAACAATATATAATATATAGTATACGTGAAATATACTATTGTATATTTATATATAATAAATGGATATTTGTTATAAACAGATATCCATTTTGTTGAAGAGATGTATTAAATATATTATAATATATAATATAAAGTATATGTGAAATATACTATTGTATATTTATATACAATAAATTTATTATATAATAAATGAATATCTGTTTGCAATGAATATCCATTTTTTATTCCATTGGATTTGAAGCCACATGGGAATATAATATAGTTTTAAAAAATGGATATCCATTTATAACGGACATATTTTTCATTGAGGACTTTATAACATAAAATCTTCCTCATTTTCATGAACCTTGCCTCATTTTTGCGATGCAGTAGTTGAGCAGCGACCTCCAACGAGTTCTAGGTATGTGTTTTTTGCATTCTTTGTATTTTTATTTGATTTTTTAATTTTTATCTAAACTTACAAAAAAAAATTGAAACCCTAGTTAGTGGAAAGCAAACAAAAAAAATCAAACGAAAAAATTGAACCTTCATTACTAGAAAAAAAGCGTAAAATTGATCCTAGCATACTAAACAAACATAAAATAGAACCTTCATTACCCCCTTTCTGTATTTTTTTAAACTATTTTACATTCTTGTATGTTTTTCCTTCTTTATCACTTATTCTCATGTTTCTTAAATTCTTGCTTTGTTTCTTATTTTGAAGTTAGTATTTCTTTTCTAAACAATTTTTTTTTAATTTTTTAATTGTTTTGACTTTCCTCAATTCTCAAAATAGAAAGGATCCTTGTTGGAAGTGCTCTAAATTTCCAATTGTTGGTGAATCTGGATCCATTGTTAGTACTAACCAGACAAAACTTGTCCCTGCAACCATAGGGAAATGGGAAAAGTGAATGGGTAATAATCGATGGGCTATGCAGGAGGCTATCATATTGTATCATATACAAATGATAGCCTCCCTCATAGCCCATCGATTATTGCCCATTAACTTTTCCCCTTTCCCTATGGATGTAGGGACAATTTTTTGTTTAACCATTATTAACTATGTATATAGAGTCACTAATTATTGGAAATTTGGAGCTTAACACTTTCACATTGCAGTGAGGTAAAAATTTATTGCATTTTTAAATGAGATTTCACATCACTTTAAAACAATTATTTGTTTTCCATTTACATGCCTTAGACATAAATGAGCTTTACACATTTTTTCATTTATATTCAATTAAGTCATTTATATTGAATGGTTTAAGGGGATTTTTAAACATGTATCTTACATTTTTAAATTACAAATTTAATGCAGGTTCACTTATAGATCAAAATCATGGATCCACACCCTCCAGCTCCAACCACGCCACCTCCACCTCTTACATTCGATGGTGCTCGCTTTCAAGAACAAGTCAATGTGAATGTTATAACCAATCAAGATCAAGTTAATGTTATTCAAAATGAAGAATGTGTTCACCCATTATTGAGGCATTTTGCATCAAAAATGCAAATTGTTGTTGATGAAATTAGGTCCATTGAAGTGGACTTAGACGAGCATCAACGATGACTAAAGGAAAGGAGACAATCCCAATCTAAAGAGGAAAACACAAAGAAAAGAATAGATGCAACTGAGAGCCACAAAAATTTATTAAGACAATGATCTTATATTTATAAAAAAAATTGATCTTCGATGGATTTTTATAAAGAATTTTGTTGGATGGATATATTTTATAAATAATTTGGTTGGATGGATATTTTTAGTGTTGAATTTATGAATATAATAGTATAATGATGAGACAAAAATTTAGTAATAAATATTAAATAATCTATTAATTTAGTGTTTATTCATATATAGTGTTTATTCATGCATCATGGTTGACTAATGTCTTATTTGTTGATCATAATTATTGTATAGATTTCACATGAATAATCTAATTAACATATATCTTGATGTCTTCTATGGATTTTTTTTTAAATTTGCATCAAACCCCTTTGGTGTACATAATGTTCTTGTTTATGTATCATGATTGGAAGATAGTGATTCTTATTCATGATGATTTTATACCTTTTACATGAATGATCTAATGACATGTTATTAAACTTGAAGGTTTTAATGGCATGAATTTTGAATTGAGTTGTAATGGTTTTGTTTGATGGTTGTATCACTATTCTAGCTTCTTCCCTCTCTTCCTCTCTCTCCTCCTCCCTCTCCCCCTCTCTCTCTCTCTGAGTCTCCCTCTCACTCTGGTCCCTCCCTCTCTCTCTCAAATCTCTCAGAGCTTCCTCTCTCCCTCCCTCTCTCCCTCTCAAGTCTCTATCTCTCGCTAGATCAAGTCTCTCTCTCCCTCCCTCCCTCGGTCTCTCTCTCTCACGCACACACTCAACTCGCTCTCTCTCTCCCTCCTTCTCAACTCTCTCTCCCCATCTCTCTCAAGGTCTCTCACTCCCTCTTAGGTCTTTCTCTCTCCCTCTCTCAAGTCCCTCCCACTCCCTCTCTCTCTCTTTCTTGTGAATTTTCAGCACATCAATAAATATATAATATATACTATGTATTAAATATATTATATAATATATATAATATATATTACATGATATTAATATAATATATACTATATATAATAATATATAGTATATAATGCATATTATATAATGCATAATATTATATATTATAAATATATGTATTATATATACATAACACATTATATAATATTACGTATTATAAATAATATAAGTAACGGATATCCGTTTTGGTTTGGTATTACCAAACCAAAATGGATATTGGCTCAGTATTTTGTTTGGGATTACTTGACTTGGAAAGTCAACCCAAAAATGTGTTTTTAAAAATTTGTTTAGTTTTTCAAAGTTTGCCCTTGTGGCTGACGACCTATTTTTTACCTGAATTTCATCAATGAAAATGGTTTATAGAAAAAATTGTCATCTTTCCACCAATATAACTTTTTCCTTACTTTTAATTTAATAAATAATTATAATTTATTTTCTACCTACATTACATCTAAAGTCTTGATTGATAGGTTGATTGAAAAAATTCTATATAACTTTCAAACTAAACATTTTTTGAATCTACAAGATGCACCACATTATATGCTTCACATACTATAGGAAAAAAAAAATGAATTTCATAATTTTTTGACCAAGTTATGGTGGTCAGACATAGACATTTTAATAATTTTGAGAAGTTCTAATAAAAAAATAATAACTAATTATTTACATGGAAAAAAATTACAAAAAAAAGTCTGAAAAATTCGGGCATGTGTCCTCTACTTATATTGAAAAATCTACAAAAAAATATTATGTTTTTCTTGTACTTAGGGTGCTCAAACATACACCTACTTCTTATCTTTTTCCTAAAAATTTAGTACCACTGCATTGAAATTTCAAATTTTCTCAAAACAAATTTACTTTTTTCCAAAAAAGGAATAGTAGCTAGAAACTACATTCAATTTGCTACAACTTTTGTTCTTATATATGTTTCAAATTATGTTAATAACCTATTCAATTTTTTATGTCAAATTGCCTAACTTTGATTTACTAAATTTTTATCGCCACTTAGAGGCCTAGTTTGGACCCCCATTATCCTGCACTGACCCCTTAACTCAAACCTAAATCCACATATAAATGCCATGTTGCACTTCCACAAACACCAAAGAATATATGTAATTAGTGTAAACACCCAAGGTCAATTGGACCTATGTTAACACCATTAAACATTTAAGTACACACTTCCTTTGATCCAAAAAAGACTTGCAGATGACACACAAAACTAAAAATAATCTAGAATATTCTATTAACACCTTGAAATCCAACAAATCTTTTGCAACAACATACACTTGAACATAATCATTTTGTACACCTAGTTAACCTTCCACATATTGTAACTCATGAATCCAACCTTACGGAGCACCAAAACTCAAACAACTTAGATTGAAGATAGATATAAAAAAATATAAGTACACATCTAGATCCATAAGACAAAAAACCACAATGCGGAGAAATGTGGAGCAAAACCATTCTCCCAAACAACATTGCATCATAGTTCACACACTAGTGAACACAACTTCTTCTTCAACATGATACAAAACCTAAAACTTTGGATATAACACCTCTAATCAACATATTTGAACCACATAAGCCAATCTTCAACCATGAAGAAATGTGGAGAAAAACACTAAACACCACTATACCACACTAAACTCTCTTTTAATCATTTTTTCTCAAAAGCACTTGGAAACTAAGCACCACAAAAACCATCTCAACATCTGCAACACCTTCTCAACATCTCAACCACATAAGAGGTCGAACATCCACAAACATATTCTCATCAAAGCAACATTAGAGTTTAAAATTAGTGATACTACTAATGACAACATAATGCAACCAATCAAAGCATCTCCATAGGTTGACATCAATGCAACAACAAGGATTTTTTGACATTAATGAAAACACAAACTTCCAACAATCTCCCCCTTTTTCATTGATGGCAACATATGATATGAAAAACCATCAATAACAACAATGGCTCTGATACAACACATATACTACATATTAGTGCACACTGCTCCTTACACAAGCATCTACTCTTTCCAACACATTCTCTTTTATAGGACTTCGCTCCCCCTTTTTCATATGGGTTTTTAGCTTTCTCTCCCCCTTTGACATCAATGGAAAAGGGAAACACATATTTTCTTTTCTCTATTTCCCCTTTGATATCAATCATGCATACACCTTCTCTATAGCTTCCTTTTCAATTTACTTCTCTGCACACTCCCCCTTAGAAGCACACAACATGTTGCATCAACCAACAACCATTGCAAACCTACTGGTGTAGGAGCACCAACCTTTTCTATGTTTTTCCATTAAGTGTCTTTTAGGTAGTGTGTGTTAGTATGTTGTGTGTTGAGTTCTTGAGTTCAAATAAGGTCCAAAGTGACCACTCTAATGTAATTGATCAACTTTGAGTGGCTTTGTATTCATCTTGTAAGGTTTGCAAGTCATCTGCAAGGAATTGTCAAAGTTGACAAGGGGGTTTCAAGGTAGATAGGATGATGTTTTCTTGAATAATTCATGTTTCCTAGGTAAAATAATGTCTCATTAGACCATTTTTAATAGTTTAGGTGCTTAAGGGGGTCAAAAAGTATAAACATTACAATGTATGGAAGTGTGTTATCAAAACATGTAAAAGGTGTATTTATGACCTCCAACAGTCATTAGAAGTTTGAAAATTGGTTGCAAGGTAGTTGGTCATTGGTTGGAGATGGGGAAACCTTTAAAAATGCATGAGAACACTTATTGTAATGTTGGATTGAGGATTGAAGGAAGTGAAATAAGAATAACTCTATTTTTTCTCATTCATTTATGAGTTTCTTGATGTTTTGTAGCCCTGTACAAACCTATATAGCTTGATCTTGTAATGTAATCCTTCAAATTCTATGGTTAACCATGCTAGCATTATTTTATTTCAAGTTTAAAATAATTTAATAGTGTTTTGTGTTAGAAATCATTGTTTCCATGCAGCAGACCAAGACCACCCTGTTTGAGGGTTTTGTGATCAAAAACATGGTTTAAGGGCCCATGCACTGACTGTAACCCTTGTAACAAGTGTAATGGTCCCTAGGGAGTCTTAATATATATTAGGTTGCATTACTATGGTTTTGGAGGAGAAACAAGGGAGTTAGGGTTGTTTTGATGATTTTTGTGAGAAAAACACATGAAAATGGAGTCTCTAACCAAGGGTTTGATAAAATCAATGAAAGAGGGGGAGTTTTTTTCAAATTTTGAGCATATTGGGGTCAAATCACAAGTTTTTGAGTCAGTGGAATGGTTTGGTAGGTTGTGCAAGTGGGACTTTGAATAAACCCTCTTAGTTTGGCAAGAAACTAAGGGTTTTAGAGTTTACTATGTTGGAAGGGTCAACCCTAGGAATAAATTGTGCTTTTATAGGTTTGAGGGCATGGGAAATGCTTCCCCAAGGTTTTAGGTGTCTGTGTGAAGTTTAAAGGTATGTTGATTTTTAATTTAGGCCTAATCAGCCTAATTAGGTCAGCGTAGAAGGGGTGATTTTAGGAGATTGGTCCAAAAGACTTATATCTAAATTTGAGATATATGTTACAACTTTGAAATGGGTGTTTGAATCCATCATATTTTTTTCAGGTGTCTTCGAGATTATTTGAGTTAAAGGCCAAAAACTGAGTTTGCACTACTACTAGGATTCAAGGGTGAAAGTGAGAAATCATGCTTCTAATTATTGTCTAACTTTGAGGATTGTTTGAATTGCTCAAATAGGTCATTCTAATCTTGTTAGATGCCTCTTCAAGGAAATTTGTCACTTTGAATGTGGTTGAGCCTCTTGGGTCTGCATCAAAGTGGTATCAGAGAATAGTTGTAGATCTTGTGTTGGTGTTTTGAATTGGTTTTGTAGGTAGGTTAAGAGAGAATTGAGAAAATTCTGCCTAAAGGGAATGTTGTTGCAAGGAAGATTGAAAACCATGACAAGGAGGTAGAAGCCTTGAAAAGAGAGATGGTTGCTTGGAAGGAAGAGAAAAGAGTGGAAGAGGATGAAAGAGAAATTGAAGAAGAGACTTCCAGTGAAGAGGAAGAGATGGATCTAGATGATGTGAGAATGGTGAAGTTTTGGATTGGATAGGGGCTCTGGAGAACTACTTTGAGAGTGAAGAGATTGACAAAGATCACAAGGTGAAGAAGGCTAAAACCAAATTGAAAGGACATGCTTTGCTATGGTGGAATTTTGTGCAAGAGGAAAGGGAAAGACAAGGAAAGAACAACATCACTTCTTGGGAGAGGATGAAGAACAAGCTGAAAGGTAAATTCCTTCCTTGTGATTATAATATTCAATTGCTTAAGAAGTTGCAAAATATTAGACAAAAGGATTTAGATGTGCAAGCATATATTGAAGAATTTAATAGGCTAAGCATAAGAACTAAACATGAAGAAGATGAGGAAGAAATGGTTGCTAGGTACTTGAATGGCTTGAGGTATAACATCCAGGATGAGATTAGATTGCTGGCACCAGAATCGGTTAAACAATGCTTTCAAATGGCAATGAGAGCAGAAGAAAAACTAAAGAGGAGACAAGAGAAGGCAACAAGAGGGAGAGGCAGAACTTCTAAGAGTAGAGGCACCACTTCAACAACAAGGCAGCCTAAGGAAGACCATGAAGATGTTGAGAAGAACAAAGAACAAGCTCCTAAAGCAAGAGGAAGATGGAGAGGTGGAAGGACAAACTTTAGGCAGAGGAGAGATTACAATGAATTCTCAGTGAGGTGATATAGGTGCAATGACTTTAGACACCCATCTTTCAAGTGTCCTCAAAACCAAGGTTTAACTTCAAGTGGTGATAGAAGGAGTGAGAGAAGAACACAATTGATTCAAGAGGAAGAGTGTGAAAGTTCAAACAGACCTATAGATCCAGAGGTAGGAGAAGCACTCATGATGAGAATAACATTGTTGCAAGCACCTAAGGAGGAAGACATGAGCCAAAGAAGGAGCCTATTCAAAACCTCATGCAAATGTAAAGGTAAAGTGTGCCAAGTTGTTATTGATTCAGGTTCTCAAGATAATATGGTGTCTAGGGAAATGGTAGACAAATTGAATTTAGAGAAGGTACCTCATGTAGCACCTTACAAAGTTTCTTGGGTGAATGATATTCAAACCTTAGTGGTGAATGAGCAAGCATATGTGGATTTCTAGATTGGGGAGTACAAGGATAGATTCTTATGTGATATATTGTCAATGGATTATTGCCATCTACTCTTGGGGAGGCCATGGTAATTTGATAGAAGGTCCATGTATGATGGTTGGGAAAACACCTATACAATTTGGAAGGATGATCAAAGTTTTAAACTAACTCCTTCACAGGGAAAAGAGAAGGATAAAGGTAAGTCTAAGGTGGTGATTTTTGGAAAAAAAAGGAGCCTATAAGGCTTGAGGATCGTAAGGACAACATGTTTTCTAATTTGGAACAAGGTTATGGCGTTGAGACAGCAATGAAGACACCTACAAATGGTGTTAAGATAGTGGAATCTAATGGTGTTGAACCTATTGAGAAGATGGAAAAAAGATTTAAGAAGGTTGATACTTAGTTGGAGAAGCAAAATGATGTGAAGCCCATGGAGAAGGCTGACTTAAGCAAGGTTCATGCTAAGTTGTTGATAACACAACAAGAAGGAATTAGGGGGGTGGAAGAAATTATGATTTGGACAGTGGTATGTCCGAATGGAAGGACAGTTAAGATTAGATGGAGGAAAGACATTAAAATCTGATAACACAATGGTGTATAGGACTATACAAATAGGGGTAGTAGGTTTGATGTCTAATTTCAAAGGTCAAAATGGAGTGGAACAAGTTCATAAGCAAGGATAGAGCCATGAGGGAAGACATGTTACTTGGATAGGGAAAAATATGGTTGGGATAGGTCCTACATTAGTCATGAAAAACAAAGAGATCAGAGATAAGTATCCATCAGACATGGTAGAAAAATAAAAGGTAGACATGGGTAAGGGATAGTTTAGAGGCGTGAAGGTAAGGGAGCTCCCTTTTTTTGGTCTAAGGGAAGATGACAGACCACCTACTGATCTAATTTCAGAGAAGGGGATGAGACTACATGCATACAAAGGTTAGAAGGCAGAGTGGACTACAAGTCTTCATTGTCCAAGTCAGACAAGAGGAGGTATAGGTCAACATTGTTTTTGTGGAGAGAAAATTGGAGCAAGATAGACCTTTACTCATGAGACATGAGTTTTTTTTTTATGGTGGTGTGTATGGTGCAAGAGCACCAACCTTTTCTTATTTTTTCCATTAAGTGTCTTTTAGGAAGTGTGTGTTAGGATGTTATGTGTTGAGCTCTTGAGTTCAAATAAGGTCCAAAGTGACCACTCTAATGTAATTGATCAACTTTGAGGGGCTTTGTATTCATCTTGTAAGGTTTGCAAGTCATCTGCAAGGAATTGTCAAAGTTGATAAGAGGGTTTCAAGGTAGATAGGATGAGTTTTTCTTGAATAATTCATGTTTCTTAGGTAAAATAAGTTCTCATTAGACCATTTCTAATAGTTTAGGTTCTTAAGGGGGTCAAAAAGTATAAACATTACAATGTATGGAAGTGTGTTATCAAAACATGTAAAAGGTGTATTTATGACCTCCAACGGTCATTAGAAATTTGAAAATTGGTTGCAAGGTAGTTGTTCATTGGTTGGAGATGGGAAAACCTTTAAAAAGGCATGAGAACACTGATTGTAATGTTGGTTTGAGGATTGAAGGCAGTGAAATAAGAAAACTCTATTTTTTCTCATTCATCTCTGAGTTTCTTGACGTTTTGCAGCCCTGTACGAACCCGTACAGCTTGATCTTGTAATGTAATCCTTCAAATTATATGGTGAACCATGTTAGCATTCTTTTTTTTCATGTTTGAAGTAATTTAATAGTGTTTTGTGTTAGAAATCAATGTTTCCTTGCAGCAAACTGAGACCACCCTGTTTGAGGGTTTTGTGATCAAAAACATGTTTTAAGGGCCCATGTACCGACTGTGACCACTATAACAAGTGTAATGGGTCATAGCGAGTCTTAATAGAGAGTAGGTTGCATGAATAGGGCTGTGGAGGAGAAACAAGGGAGTTAGGGTTGTTGTTTTGATGATTTTTGTGAGAAAAACACATGAAAATGGAGTCTCTAACCAAGGGCTTGATAAAATCAATGAAAGAGGGGGAGTTTTTTTTAACTTTTGAGCATATTGGGGTCAAATCACAAGTTTTTGAGTTGGTGGCATGGTCTGGGAGGTTTTTCAAGTGGTACTTTGAATAAACCCTCTTGGTTTGGAAAGAAACTAAGGGTTTTAGAGTTTACTATGTTGGAAGTGTCAACCCTGGGAATAAATTGTGCTTTTAGAGGTTTGAGGGCATGGGAAATGATACCCCAAGTTTTTAGGTGTTTGTGTTAAGTTTAAAGGTATGTTGCTTTGTAATTTAGGCCTAATCAGCCTAATTAGGTCAGCATAGAAGGGGTGATTTTAGGAGATTGGTCCAAAAGACTTATATCTGACTTTGACATATGCGTTACAACTCTGAAATGGGTTTCTAAATCCATCATATTTTTTTCAGGTGTCTTGGAGAGTATTTGAGTTAAAGGCCAAAAACTAAGTTTGCACTACTACTAGGATTCAAGAGTGAAAGTGATAAATCATGCTTCTGATTGTTGTCAAACTTTGAGGATTGTTTGAATTGCTCAAATAGGTCATTCTAATCTTGTTAGATGCCTCTTGAAGGTAGGTTGTCACTTTGAATGTGGTTGAGCCTCCTAGGTCTGCATCACCTACACTTTTCCTTTTTATGCTCATATCCTTTAACACAACTAAAAAAGGACATCTACAATCTTACTCTCTTCCCACAAAATGATAACATTTTTTCCCCTTGACTATAACAACCAAAATGCCACTACCTAATCCCCCTAAGATGTAGCCACCAACATCAGTCCAGAATAAGGAATGAATCTTGAAGTCCACTGGATTGATTCATAACCTTATGCATCTAATTGAAAGGAGGGGAAATAACCCCTAACTTCTCCTGGAGATACTCAAAATTGTCCTTAGGAAGATCTTTTATGAAGATATCAACAACTTGATCCTTAGTAGGCACATATTCCAACTTCACCTCATTCTCTGCAACCTTCTCTCTTAGAAAGTGATACAAGATTGAAATTTCCTTTGTCCTTGATTGCATTACCATATTCTTTGAAATATTGATATCATTTGTATTATCACATAAGATAGGAATTGGTTCATCATATGACTCACTGATATCCTTCAATGTTTGTTTCATCTACAACACTTGTGTGTAGCATGATGTTGTAGCAATGTGCACTGCCTCTACAATAGATAACGACATTAAATCCTACTTCTTACTTAGCCAAGACACCAACCTTCTTCCAAGAAAGAAAGCACCACCACTTGTACTTCGATCATCCATGCAACCTGCCCAATCTGCATTTGTATAAGCACTTAAAGAGAAACCAATATCCTTTGGATACCACAAACCATGTTTTGGAGCTCCCTTCAAGTATCTGAATATTCTATGTACTATTTCCATATGTGACTCTTTGGGATCTTCTTAAAATCTAGCTACAAGACAAACTACATGTATGATATTCAATTTGGTAGCAGTTAGGTATAGCAATCCATCAATCATTGATATATACTTGGTCTGATTAGCCTTAGGATATTCTTCATTCTTACTCATCTTGAAAATAATAACCATAGGAGAACATACCGGTTTAGAGTCATCCATTTCAGACTTCTTTAGCATTTCCTTAACATACTTTGACTATGATATGAATATTCCTTTCTTTTTTTGATTGATTTGTAGCCCAAGGAAGAAATTCATCTCCCCAAACATAGACATCTCAAACTCTTTCTACATTTATTTTGAAAAACTCTTGCACGTACTTTCATTTCCTCCAAAGATTATATCATCAACATACACAACCACAATCAATATTTGATCTTTCTCAATTTTAAAATAAAGATTTCTATCTGTGATACCTTTATTGAATCCCTGCTGCAACAACTACCTATCCAATCTTGCATACCAAGCTCTAGGAGCTTGCTTGAGTCCATATAATGTCATCTTCAATCTACAAACCATGTTAGGATTGTCTCATAATTGATGTTGGTAATGTGTCTCGACTTACTGGTTGGTTATTGGCAGCATTGTGTACATTTCTCCCTTTGATCGACTAAACTGTGCTTCATCGGTGGGACCTTTTTTTTCTGTCCCAATGATGATCTGATGGCTCTTCATTGGTGAGACATTGCATGATTTATGAGACCTCTCCTAATGTCTCCATGATGGTCTGATAGTTCATGGTGTTGGTATCTTATTTTATCAGCATGACTTGGCTCTATTGGTGAGACCCTAACGATAGTCCCTCCGACAGACCAATTGCAATGTCATGGAGAATTGAAACTTCAAAACTACGAGTGTGGGTTGTGAAGTTCATGGAATCTCCAATAGTTTGACTTCATCAGTGGGACATGGCTACTTTAGTGAGACTTTAAAGTTTGTATCCCTGATGGACCAATGACTCATCATTGGGACTCTTAGACTTCGGTGGGGTCTTCAACCTTGTCTCATCAATGAGCCGATAGACATGAAGTTGCAAAGTATATATCAGTGGGACTTGCTTACATTCGTGTGAAACAATATGATTTCTCCCTAATATGGCAATAAAGTTGGTCAATAGTGTGCCATGAGAAGCTCATATTAGTGTGACGATGAGTGATCGGTGAGACACGATCTCTTGTCTCACTGATACTCCGATGACTATTTTGGTTTGGTGGGTATTACACTCATCGGCAGGACTTGAATAGATCGACAAGAATTTTGTGGTTGTCTCATCGATGGCCTAATATGGTAATTGTTGAGTGACGGTTTGTCTGTTGTGACAAATGGGAACTGAATTGGTATGTTTCTTGCATGGGTCTAGTGATGCAGATAGATTGTAATTCTCTCAAAAGGAAAATGCTATAATGTGTAATGCATTGTAGTAGTGTTTTGGGGAGTTGAGTTGTGAGTCTAATGAGAGAGAATGAGATTGATAAAAAATTGTATGTTTCCTTTATTGAGAGTTTGAATAAACATCTGAGAGAAACAAACTATAAATTTGTATGTGGAATTTGTTCACTATAATACAAAGTGTTTTTTCTTGGTGTGGTAGGTTTTTCTCCCAAAAGGGT
Source organism: Sequoia sempervirens (assembly GCA_007258455.2). Classification (NCBI taxonomy): domain Eukaryota; kingdom Viridiplantae; phylum Streptophyta; class Pinopsida; order Cupressales; family Cupressaceae; genus Sequoia; species Sequoia sempervirens. Next base: position 40,925,294 of record VDFB02000363.1, read on the forward strand.
TTTCCCACATTAAAACCAGTGTCCATTATGTGGTTTTGTTAATTTTGTTTTGTTCTATTTTTCTGCTAATGTGTATCTTTAATGAACTGTAATTAGAAATTGAACCATATTCCTACATTCTCTTCTTAGAATTAGCATTAGGAAAGTGTTTTCGCACCTCTGCTTTCCTTACATGTGGTATCAGAGCTTGGCCAAATGTGTTATCCTTGTGGTTTGGATGGGTTTTTTGTGCCAATTTTGAAGAGCAAGAGTCTTGTAGAGGAATCTAGTAATATCGATTGTAGATTAAGATGGAAAGCACATCAGGGAAGATAGAAATTGAAAAGTTCAATGGTGGAAATTTTGAGTTGTGGAAACTCAAAATGGAAGACCTATTGGTAGATAGAGATCTCTTTATTTCTATGTTTGGAACTAAACTTTTAGGAATGAAGCAAGAAGATTGGGACCTCATAGATAGAAAATCCAAAGGGTAGATAAGACTTTGTCTAGAAGACTTTGTTCTCCTACGCATTCATGAAGAGAAGTCTACATCTTCTTTATGGAAGAAACTTGGTGACATTTATCAGGGAAGTCCTTAGTGAATAAGTTATTCTTGAGGAATAAATTGTACTCTTTGGAAATGGAGGAAGGAGCGTTAGTGGTTGATCATATAAATGCGTTCAATATGCTCATTGCTCAGTTAAAATCTTTAGGTGTGAAGATAGATGATGAGGATCATTGTATGCTTTTGTTATGTTCTTTTCCTGACTTGTGGGATCATTTAGTGATGGATTTTGGGAGTACGACAACCACTTTCAAGATGGAAGATGTGTTTGCTTCATTGTTGGCAGAAGATATCCGAAGGAAATCTTCTAAGATGGAAAAGGAGGCGCTTGCTATTTGAGGTAGATCAAAGGAGAAAGGTAAGAAGAAAGACAAGAAGTCTAAATCTAAGTTTGAAGGGAGATCAAAGTCTCCTAGAAAGAATTCCAAGGTGAAATGTTAGAATTGTGGGCAGCCTAGTCATGTTCGTAAGGATTGCAAAGAGGAGAAAAAGAAGAAAAGAAAAGAAATTCTTCGGATAATGATTCTTCTTAGAGCGATGCAGATGCCTTCATTACAGCCTTGGCAATTCAAGCATCAGGTGATGTTTGGCTGATTGACTTAGGTGCATCTTTTCATATGACATCTCACAAAGATTGGTTTATGAAGTACGAAAAGTATGCTAGTGGAAAGGTGTATCTAGCAAGTGAATCATCTCTTGAAATTGTTGGTCGTGGAAGAGTCAGAATTCAATTTCCTGATGAAAGAATCAAAGGAATTGATGGTGTAATGCACATACCAGGTCTGGCTCAAAATTTACTTTTTGTTAGTAAGTTGAATGATGTTGGCATGCAAGTTTCATTCTCGAGTGGCGGTTGCAAAATGACTAGAGGCTCAATGGTGTTGGCAAGGGGTGCTTGAATCAGTACTCTATATAAGTTGGACACACATGTTGTTCAATGTAACAGTGTCTCTGTAAAGTCAAAAAAGGTTGCTCGTGTAGACAAGGAGAACAAAGTTCCTCTGGGTACAAACTCTTTGGAGGTGAAACTCCTAGCAGAAAATACCATGCTCTGGAATCAAAGGCTCGACCACATTGGTGAGAAGGGCTTAAAATATTTGAAAAATAAAACCTGGTTGAAGGGCTTGATGATTGTAACCTTGAGTTCACTTTTTTCAAACATTGTATATATGGAAAGCAGCATCGTGTTTCATTTTATTCTAGTCCTCATAGATCTTCTAGTGTTCTAGATTATATTCACTCTGATGTTTTTGGTCCAGTAAATGCTCCTTTGTTATCAAAATCAATATATTATGTTTCTTTTATTGATGATTATTCAAGAAGGGCATTTGCATTTTTTCTAAAAAGTAAACCAAAAGTGTTCAATTGGTTTAAAGAGTTTAAAAACTTGGTTGAAAATTAGACAAGAAAAATTAAATGCTTGAGGATAGATAACGGCGATAAGTTTTTTCTATAGATTTCAAAAGGTATTGCAAAGACCATGGAATAAAAAGGCATAAAACAACACCTTACACTCCACAACAAAATGGAGTTGTTGAAAGGTTGAACAACACGTTGATGGAAAGGCTAACAAATATGTTGAGCAATGTTAGTCTAGAGTAGTAGTTTTGGGCTTAAGCAATGGCTACAACATGTTATTTAATAAATTGATCTCCCTCTTTGACACTTGTTGATAAAACCCTTTATGGAAGCTTGGTCTGGTAAGAAGCCCTCTTTAATACATGTAAGAGTCTTTGGCTACAAATCATATGTTTATGTGTCGAATGAGAAAAGATCTAAGTTGGAGAACAAGGATGACAAATGTATCTTCATTGTCTACAGCATTGGTGTGAAAAGATACAAGCTTTGGAATTGTGTGACTGAAAAGGTTGTATATAGAAGAAGTGTAATCTTTCATGAGTTGAAACCTTCTTCAGTGGATTTGTAGGTAGAGATGAAAGAATAAAAGAAAGAAAAAGTAATTGAAATTCCTTGAACTCCAAATAAAGAGGAACTATGAAGTGTACTTGAAACCGAGGAGAGTTCTAGTAGCTCTGAGAGTTCTCAAGAAGAAGAACCACAACCTCAGCCTCAGCCTTTGAGGAGGTCTACACGTGAAAGGAAGCAACCTAAAAGGTATGGTTTTTCCATTTTGGATGTAAATTGTTCCTATGCTTTGATTACAAGCCCGATGAGCCTAGGACTATAAAAGAGGCAATTGAAATGTCTAATTCAAATTTGGTTGGAAGCCATGAATGAGGAAATGGCATCATTAAAAAATAATGACACCTAGGATTTGGTGCCCTTGCCTAAAGATCAAAAGCTTGTTGGCTATAAATGGGTATTCAAGAAAAAAATTATTTTGGATGGTAGTGTTGAAAAGTATAAATCAAGGTTGGTTGCGAAAGGTTATTCCCAGGTAGAGGGAATTGATTATGGTGAAATATTTTCTCCTATAGCTAAGTTGACATCTATCATATTTTTTTGTCACTTGCAGTAGCTTATGACTTAGAGATTGAATAAATGGATCTATAGACAACATTTCTTTATGGAGATCTTGAAGAAGAAATTTATATGTCCTAGCCTGAGCACTTTGTAAAAAAAGGTAAAGAAAATATGGTTTGCAAGTTAAAGAAATCTTTGTATGGTTTAAAAAAATTGCATAGAATGTGGTACGAGAAGTTTGACACGTTTGTGTTGTCATTGGGATTTATAAGATCAAAATTTGATCATTGTTTACTTCAAAACTAAAAATGATCGAGTTCTTATTATTTCCCTATATGTTGAAGACATGTTCATAGGAAATAGTAAGACTATGATTTCTGATCTAAAATCTCAATTGTCAACAAAGTTTGAAATGAAAGATCTAGGTGCAGCAAGGTGTATTCCGGGGATGGAAATAAAAAGGGATAGAGGAAGTAGAAATCTTTGGCTTAGCCAGAGTAAGTATATAAATACTATCCTTGAGAGATTTGGTATGACTGATTGCAAGTAGCTAGTTGTTCCAGTGTTGCAAGGAACAAAGCTATTTGTTGAAGATTGTCCAAAACCTCCTACTCATATGGAGGACATGATTAGAGTTCTTTATGCAAGTGTAGTTGGTAGTTTAATGTATGCATTATTCTATACAAGGCCAGGCATTGCCCAAGCAGTGTGAGTTCTTTGTCGTTTTATGGAAAATCTAAGAAGACCGCATTGGGATGTTGTGAAAAGAGTTTTTAGATATTTAAAAGGTACCTCTTTGTACACTTTATGCTATCATGGTAACTTGGTTGGGTCACAGAGATCCATCAACATTCAAGGTTATGTGGATTATGATTGGACAAGGGACATTGACAACAAGAGATCCACTAGTGGATACATCTTCATGTTGAATGGTGGTGAATTTAGTTGGATGAGCAAGCGACAGGCTATTGTCACTTTATTTACTATAGAGGTAGAGTATATGGTAGCAACACATGCCTACAAGGAAGCCATTTGGCTTAGACATTTGTGTTCTGATGTTCGATTCAATGCAGGGAAAATTACCATTTGTTGTGACAATCAAAGTGCTATTTGTTTGGAAAAAAATCCAACTTTCCATGCCAGGACGAAACATATTCATGTGTATTATCATTTTGTATGAGATATGGTGGAGGATGGAAAGGTCAGTCCTGAAAATGTGAATAATCTAGAAAATGTTGTAGATGCATTAACGAAACCAGTGAGCACAAACAAGTACAAGTGGTGTGTTAATTTGATGGGCCTTGAAGCCTATGAAATTTAGTAGTCTCAATTTTGGAGAAGCCAGTAAGTCTTCATCAAGTGGGAGTGTGTTGGAAATGTGTCTCAACTTACTGGTTGGTTATTGGCAGCATTGTGTACATTTCCCCCTTTGATCGGCCAGACTATGCTTTATCGGCAGGACCTTGTTCTCTGTTGCAATGATGATCTGATGACTCTTCATTGGTGAGACATTTTGTTGTCGAAAAGACCTCACCTGATGTCTCCATGATGGTCTGACAATTCATGGTGTTGGTGGCTTGTTCTATCAGCATGACTTACCTCTATCAAAGGGACCTTAACAATAGTCCCTCTGACAAACTGATCGCAATAACACAGAGAATTAAAACTTCAAAACTACAAGTCATGGGTTGTGAAGTTCATGAAATCTCTGATAGTCTAACTTCATCAGTGGGACATGGCTACTTCAGTGAGACTTTAATTTTTTTCTCCCCAATGGATCCACGACTCTTATTGGTGGGACTCGTGGACTTTAGTGGGGCCTTCAATATTTTCTCATCAATGAGCCAATAGACATGAAGCTGCAAAGTATATATTGGTGGGAATTTCTTACATCAGTGTGAAACAATATGATAGCTCCCTAATATGGCGATAAGGTTGGTCAACAGTGTACCATGGGAAGCTCATATCGGTGTGACGATGAGTGATTGGTGAGACACGGTCTCTTGTCTTGCCGATACTCCAATGATTGTTTTGGTTTGGTAGTTATTACACTCGTCAGTGAGACTCGAACAGATTGGCGAGAGGTATTTAGTTATCTCATCGATGGCTCGATACGGTAACTGCTAAGTGATGGTTTGTTTGTTATTACGAATGGGAACTGAATTGGTATGTTTCCTACATGGTTTTGATGATGCAGACAGATTGTAATTCTCTCAAAAGGAAAATGTTATAATGTGTAATGCATTGTAATAGTGTTTTGGGGAGTCAAGTTGTGAGTCTGATGAGAGAGAATGAGATTGGTTAGGAATTGTATGTTGCTCGTATTAAGAGTGTGAATATACATCTGAGAGCAACAAACTATAACTCTATATGTGAACTTTTTTCATTGTAAGACAAAGTGTTTTTGCTTGGTGTGGTGGGTTTTTCTCTCGAAAGAGTTTTCCCATGTTAAAATTGGTGTCCATTCTTTGATTGTGTTAAATTTTTTCTATTCTGTTTTTCTACTAATGTGCATCTTTAATGAACTATAACTTGAAATTGAACCATATGTCTACATTCTCTTCTTAGAATTAGCATTAGGAAATTGTTTCTGCACCTCTGCTTTCCTGACAATAGAAAGCCTTCTGATTGCTCAATATATACATCTTCTTCCAACTCACCATTCAAGAATTTAGACTTCACATCCATCTGATAGACTTTGAAATCCTTATGTGCTACAAAACCCAAAAATATCCTAATAGCCTTCATCCTTGCCACTAGAGCAAATGTCTCCTTAAAGTCTATTCCTTCTACTTGTGAGTAGCCTTTACACACAAGCCTTTTCTTGTTCCTAACCACTTCTCCATTCGCATTCAGCTTGTTCTAAAATACCCACTTAGTTCCAATCACATCCTTATTTTTTATTCTTGGGAGAAGTTCCCAAGTATGATTCTTCTCAATTTGCATCAATTCTTCTTCCATAGCCTTGATCCAAAATTCATCTTTGCATGCCTCAATCACTATTTTAGGTTCAACTTTGTAAATAAACATAAATTCACCTATTCTTCTATCATATCAAGATTTCTTCTTGTCAATACACCTCTGCTTTTATCACCAATGATTTGATATTCATAATGACTCTTTTGCACATACTTAGGGGTTTCAGGGATTCTTTCTAGAACTTCTTCCTCTTCAACTTGCACTTATTTTTCCTTACCATCATCTTTCTCTTCTTCTACAAGAGGACTCGTCTGATTTATATTCTTCTATCAGTACTAAGCTTTTATGTAAGTCTTGTTGATGGCGATTTTGGCACCACAACAATGCAAGCAGAATATTGCTATCATGCTTCTCCTGAAAGAGAAAGGCAACATATGGATGCCTTAGCTCCCAAGGTCTTTGTAGTTGGGTCTCAACTATGCTCATGTTACTCAGTGGTCAATGCAACAGTAATATTCAAGGGGCCTGCTGGTGTTGAGCTTTTGGATTGTTGTGGGTTAAACATGAATTTAAATCTACTCTAACCGGGGTTTTCAAAGAAACGGAAAAAAAAAAGATAGATCAGGGCTTTGGAACAGAAAAGAAAAATAATTCATCCAAATTAACTAGACTTGTTGCCTTTCAAGGAATTCCTAACTAAAACTGCAGAACAAAATCAACTTGTGACTAACACAGTTGCATTCATTCACGGTGTTGATTTCAACAGCAGATTGCAAATCACTATTTAAACAAAACATAGAATCAAACCTCATTCCTTGAAAGCTTCACAAATCAAATGATTAACTTAAGACAAACACCATTCTGAAACACAATATGAAGTAGATTAAAATCTGGTTGCTTCTACTGCCCATAAAATAGATAAGCAACATTTACAAAGCTGGCACAATCACCAGTATACAAAAAACCTGTTGCTCCAAATTGCTTCCATTTACACTAAGAAAACTAAAAAATACATTAATCTATTCTGATTCTAACTCCTAACCGAGAAGACAAAAGAAGCTTCCATTACTAAGAATCAAGATCAGCTTCTATCCCCTCTAAATCACTCTACTGTTTCTAACTCTGAATTTCTAACTCTAGAAGTTCCCATTACTAAGAATCAAGAATGCCCTATATACAGAATGTACCAAAAGGATTTGTTGTCCCTTGCACTAGGGTTTTACAAAATATCTGCTTCACTACATGAAGGTCGGCCCTCCGATCTTTGAGGAAAGTCAGTTGTGCATTTAATGTGAATCATTATTGTCCATGCTGATGAAGGGTTTCTGGAAAAGATCTGTAGATCTTTTGTTGCTGTAGTATTTACTTCAAGCCTTCGTGTCCATCCTTAAACTCCTTCTCAGGGTCACCTTGAATGCACCAGGATATCCCGGCATTAATACCAACTGCCTCTGTCATCAGTGGTCGCCACAGCTGTCCTTCTGATTCATGGCTTTCTTCATTGAAGTGGCCTTCTACCCACCCTAGGCTTTTTGCGCGTTAACCACCTGTTGAAAGCACCATCAGACCTCCTTACCAATTTGAAACACCATCTGAGCCAATCAATCACCACTTGTTCCCAGAAGAAATCCACCCAGTCACACTTTGTTAGTCTTTCCTTCACAGGAGCGGTCAATCAGTCAAAGGCTCATCTTAGCTCTCTCTAATTGGACGATCACATGCCATGCAGGATTCCTTGGCGATCAAAAGTGGTCTAAATGGTATTGCATGTCGGTGAGACACCATCGGTGTCTCCCCGATGTGATATTACCACTATGCAGTTATCGGCATGACACAAGACAATCGGTAAGACACTTCGGCGAGCTACAGAAGTTATACTGAGCTCCCAAAACCTATCGGAAAGACTACATGCTCTCGGCAAGACATATCGGTGAACCTCACGATTCCATGGCGATCCTCATTTTGAAGCATGTCAGGGAGACTATCGCTCGTTGTTGTGACCTCATAGCGAAGTCTCCTTACTCATATGGAGTCTCCCTGATTTCCTCGTATTCTCGCCAAGCTTGCTCCCTTATGTTTTAGTGTGACCAAGTCCCTTCGCCAGGATATCTCCGTGAGCTCCTTTTCCTTTCAGCGTACGCGTTCATTCTCCCTGGAGGCACATCCTATCGGTGAGACATAAAGATCTCGCCAAGACCTTGTGGCGATGGAATCCCCTTTTGTCGATGCCTATTTTTTAATGTCGGAAAGAGTTTCAATGAACTCCTTTCATTCTCGCTGAGCCTACTTTGCATCAGGAAGATCCCATTGAGTTGGCAGGATGTCACACTGAGCTTTTGTTTTCTGTCATCGAGATCGTTCTACATCGGCGAGAGTTACGGTGACGCCAGACTCCTTGGGCGAGCCTCTTCATTTCGGTCAGACCCTGTTGAATTGGCAAGAGACTATGTCGATATTCCTTCATATCGGTGAGACCTTTCTTCTTCACTGAGACCTTATATCAAGGTCTTCTTCCTCTGCCTAGTTGTTTGATTCCATCGGCAAGACACTTCGGGGTCGCCGAGACCTCTTAGCGAGCTCCAATAGCTACGTCGATGCCTTTTTATTTCACTAAGACTTCCTCTGATTGGCGAGAGCTATGGCGACATCCATTTGTTCTCCTTGAGCTCTTTTTTTTTTGGTAAGACCTTTCACCTGTGGTGAGACCCTTCGCCGATCTCTTTCACTCTTGTCGGGCTTCCTCCATGTCGCCGTGACTTTCTTTGATCGGCGAGACTTTACACCGGCCGAAGCGTCCTCGCACCAAACTCTGTTGTTGCCAAGACCTTCTTGGGTCGGCAGGAGATCCTACTGAACCCGTTGCATTCCCTTCGAGTCACCCCGAGCTAAAGCCTTTCAGCATGACTTCCCTATTCGGCAAGACACTTCACCGAAGGCATCATCCTTTAGCGATCCTTTCCTTTCGGGAAGACCCTTATGTAGTCATACCGACATGTATTCTTTTGTTTCACATGTGTCGCTATAACCTCACCCCTTCGGCCAGAAATTATGCCAAAGGCTTTACCCTTTTCTAACCTTAGACCTTTGGTGGGACCCCTCCGCATCGGTAAGACTCCAGGCGAAATCACCTTTATGTCACCCAGACCTCCTTGTGGTCATATCTATAGATGCCCCCTCCTTGTGCCTTGTTGGCATGACCAAATGTACTCGCCGAGACCTCCCTCTGAAGGAAAGTCTCCCGCCGAAAGGTATAACTTTTATCGGGGTCGGTGAGACATAGAGAAGTCTTCGAGACCTCTTCCCGAAGGAAATCTCCTGCCGAAGTGATGTGCTTTGTTGACTGTCAGTGAGACTTAAAACCTTTTCCAAGACCTTTTGGTGAAGAAGGTGACTCCCATCGAAGTGAAATCTTTTTTCCTACCGATAGAACACTCCTAGTCGCCATGACTTTGATTGATGTCATACTGATAGTTGACTGCACATGAATTTCGCTCACTGTAACGTCTCTGGGGTCCTGCCAATTTTTGCCTTAGCTGATTTTTAAGATCAACTAGATTTGAGGAATGCCTTCCAACCGATCCCCAGCTAAGAAATATCATCAAGTGTAGGATTTAACACTGCAAAAGGAAGGTTTGCATTAGTCCTCAACAATAAATAAGGCATATTATAATAAAATCACCATTGCCTACAATTATTTTAGTGAATTCCTAACAAGAAGGAAAACCAATATAGGTTGAGACAGAACCAAGATTAAATCAGATAGACCAAAAGTCAAAATTAGAAGGAAAAAACACAAGAATTCCAAAGAGGAAAGCAAGTAACCAGAAGCAAAGAAATCAAAAGAAAAGGGGGACTCATTTTGATCCAGACCAAAGTGGGGTGGTTATGCAAGGCATAACAAGTCTCCATCCACTTTGGCACTTGCAGTTTTAACAAACCTTTTTAGCCTCTTGTTGTAGCACCGATAAGCCTTATTTTTTTTAGAGTATCCAAGGAATATTCCTTCATCATATCTTGCATCAAACTTTCCTAAGTTTTCTTCATCTCTTCTAATATAGAATTTTCCTCCAAACACTCTGAAATATTTGATAGTAGGAGTTCTTCCATGCCATAATTCATAGGGAGTCTTTGAATTTTTTTCCCTTGCTTGCACTATGTTAAGTATGAATATTGTAGTATGAATTGGCTCTCTCTAGTAGACAGAATGGTATATTTTATTCCTTCATCATTGTCCTTGTTGCTTCCTGAACAATCTTATTCTTCCTTTCCACAACTTGATTCTGTTGAGGATTCCTATGAGCTAACAAATATCTCTTTATTCTATGATCTTCACAACAATTGTCAAACTCATTAGAGGTGAGCTCTTCACCTCTATGAAATCTTAAACATTTTATTTTCATATCCATTTCATTCTCAACCATAGCTTTAAACTCCTTAAAATTATCTAGAGATTCTGATTTTTCTTTGAGAAAAGTTACCCAAGTCATTCTAGATTAACCATCAATCAATAACATGAAATACCCATCACCTTGAAAAATTCCTATTCTTGTAGGTCCACAAAGGTTTGTATACACCAACTCCAAAGGTCTTGCAGTAGAGTATTCTTTGATATTGAACCTTTTTCTTGTTTTCTTCCCAACCTAACATTCCTTGCAAACTAAATTGATAAGCTTTGTAATCTTTGGAAGACCTCTCATAGCTTGAGCAGAGTTGATCCTCACTAGACTGTCAAAATTGATGTGGAACATTCTTCTATGCCATAGCCAACTATCATTGATTTGAGTCATAAATCACATGCCATTAGTAGCCTTAAGTTGATAAACATTTTCATCTATTCTTCTCCCTACAACAACTAGAGTTTCAAATCCTTTTTTGATCTCACAACCACCACATAAAATACAATATTATATCATTTTCTACACATTTTTCCTACACTTAGAAGATTATTTTGGAGACCCTTAATATAAATAACATCATATGTATTATTCTTTCCATCAAAAATAATTAAACCTTTTCCACGTATCTTAGTAGATGTATCATCACCAAAATTAGCAAGACCACCTTCAAACTTCTCAAGTTTAACAAACTTACTCTTATCACCTATCATGTCATTTGAACATCTATTATCAATAATACAGTAGTTTTTGTCCTCTCTAGCATGAAAAGTAGTTATAGTAATTCCATTATGACCTGCTTTTGGAGCAACTTCCTTCATACATCTCTTAGAGTTAGCAGAATTAGTTACAACATTTAGATCCATGAACAAACATTCATCATTTTCATCATCTGGGTAATCAAATTTATCATCAAATATACTAGCATCTTCTTTAACATAATAACTTATCTTAATTGATTTTCCTCTATTCTCCTTAAACTTTTCATTTGAAGCTTTGACTGGACATCTTAAAGCATAATGGCCTATCTTTCCACAATCAAAACATTTGATTTAGGTAACTTACCTTTGTATTTTCCAATGCCCTTTTTCAATCTCCTCACAAAGTTTGCTTCTAATTCATCAAACTCATATGGATCAGATTCCTCATTCTTCTTTGCTTTTCCAACTTTAAAAGTGGTCTCTTTTCTTGAATCACTTGGACTAAACTCTCTCAATTCAAAAGTAGTCAGAGCACCAATTTGAGCTTCTTCAATAGTAGAAACCTTATGAATATAATATTTAGGAAGAGTTCTTAATACCTTCTTTACCACCTCATCTTCTTCAAGTTTTCCACCAAGGCCTCCAATGGAATTGACAACTTCGTCCACTCTATGCATGTAGCCTGTAATATCTTCATCTTCTATCATCCTTAGGGTTTCAAACTTAGTCTTCATATTTTGCATCTTTTCTTTCTTGACCTTATCATATCCTTCATAGACACTTTCCAATTTCCTCCACATTTCTTTAGCAAATTTATAGCTCATAATCTTCACAAGTTTTGAATTAGAAAGACCACTCAAGAGAGCATACCTTGCTTTCCCATTATTATCATAATTCTTGATCTCATCATTAGTTTATATTCCATTTGCAAGCATTATATAGCCATCTTCAATTGAATTTAAAACTCCATACCCTAGGGAAACAAGGAAACCTTCCATCTTGGTCTTCTAGAATGCATAATCAAATTCATCAAATAGAGGAGCCTCCTTATTGTGTGTCATTAGGATCTACCTCAAGCAGTTAATCTTTTTTCTAAGGAACCTTGTTGTAATACTAATTGTTGAATGTATAAGAAAACTGAGAGGGGGGTGAATCATTTGTACATTAAAACATTGAAACATTCATTAACATTCAAATCTAAATTATTCTTTAAACCTTCAACAACCATTAAACCCTTATCATGCATTAGCAGACATGAGAAATAGTAATGCAAACAAATCTAAACACATGAGAGCACCAAATTTACGTGGAAAACCCAAGAAGGGAAAAAAATGGTGAGGATTAGCTCACAGTATAAAGTAATTACAACATTGAATACAATAGGCTCCCTATTAGAGGGCTCACTGCCCAAAAGAAAGAAGGGATCACTACTCATTGCTAGATTAGAAAGAAGAAAGAAAAAAGATTACTTCAATGATAAATCCATCTCATAGCAACAAGAAATATCCACCACTACAATTCTGCACCATCAATAACCTCCAACTCACTGCTATCAAAAACTTTAGGTACTCTGCAAATGTAGACCCTTTTGCTCACTACATCAAAGTCATAGGAATTAAGCTTGCAATTAAGATCTCTGAATCTAATTAAATTCACTTCTCAAAACATCCTTGCATCACCACACACTTCTCGAACATTTCACTTTTCCTTTATACCATTCACAACCTTAAACACATCTTTCAAGGTCGATTATGCACCTCAAACATGCGAATTCAAATTAGGTCGACACCAAAACATTCTCACAGTGGAGAGGAATGAAGGCGAACCACATCACAACTTAACTCGGACCTAAATCTATATATACATGCCACACCACACTTCCACAAACACAAAAGCATATCCACAATTAGTGTAAACACCCAAGGTTTATCAAACCTATGTTAACACCATTAAACATTTAAGTACATGATTCCTTTGATCCAAAGATGACTCATAGACCACACACAACACTTAAACACAATCTGAAATATTCCATCAACACCCTAAAATCCAACAAATCATTTGCAGCAACACACTTGAAGAACATAATCATTTTATACACCCAGTTAACCTTTCACACACTATAACTCATGAATCCAACCTTGTGAAGCATCAAAACTCAAACAACTCAGATTAGATATTAAAAATATAACACTTCCAGATCCACAAGACCAAAAACCACAATATGGAAAAATGCAGAGAAAACTCATTTCTCTTAGACATCACTGTATCATAGTTGTCACATTGGTGAACACAACTTCTTTTTCCATGATCCAAAACCTGAAACTTTGGATATAACACCTCTTATCAACATATTTGAACCACACGCTGATCTTCAACCATGAAGAGATGTGGAGCAAAACACTAAACACCACTTTGCCACACTAAACTCTCTTTTAATCAAATTTTCTCAAAAGCACTTGGAAACCAAGTGCCACAAACACCATCTCAACATTTGCAACACATTCTTAGCATCTCAAAAAAAGAAGAGGTTGAACATCCAAAAGCATATTCTCATAAAAGCAACACTAGAGGTTGACATCAGTGATACTACTAATGACAACATAATGCAACCAATCAAAGCATCTCCATGAGTTGATATTAATACAAGAAGGATTTGTTGACATCAATGACAACACAAACTTCCAACAGTCCATGTATGCATAGAATTTGCATTAATGAAGGATACAATCTAGTCAAAAAATCACAAAGAAGGATGAACCTAGCTGTGTGAGATATAATCAAGACAAAATTGTAAAAGTTTTTGGATACGGGATTCATTTATCCCATATCAGACAATCAATGGGTTCCCAATTGGTAATTGTTCCTAAAAAAGGAGGTAAATGGAGGGTATGCATGTAGATTATAGGGAGCTAAATACAACCACAAGGAAGGATCGCTTTCCTCTTCTTTTTATTGATCAAGTGTTGGATTAACTAGCAAGGAAGAAATATTTTTCTTTCCTATATGGGTTTATTCAATAAAACCAAACAAAGATAGCTCGAGATGACCAAGATAAACCACTTTTATCTATCCATGGGGTACATATTATTATTTAGTTTTACCATTTAGACCATGTAATTCACTTGTAATATTCCAAAGAGCAGTCCTAAGTATATTTTAGACTTTGCACAAGAATCCATAGAGATTTATATGGATGATTTCACCACTTATGGAAAATCTTATGAAGAAGCATTAGTAAATTTTGAGAAATTCCTTCAAATGTGTTAAGATCACAACCTCTTTGTAAGTCATGAAAAATTCTTCATGATGATGATAGGAGGAGTGGTCTTGGGATACTTTATGTCTAGCGGAGGGATTCATGTGGGTCCTAAAAAATAAAGGTGATCTCCACTCTGCCTATTCCCTAAAATCAATAAGATGTCAAGAGTTTCCTTGTCCATGTAGATATTACAAAAGGCTTATTAAATATTTCAATAAAATAGCATCCCCATGTTTGTTCTTTTTTCTAAAGACATTGGATTTGAATGGACAAATACCTACCAAAAATCTTTTGAAAGCATCAAAAAAACTCTCACAAGGACACCTATTTTGAGAGGCCCTAACTAGACAATCCCTTTCCATATACATACTAATGCTTCTAATTTTTTTATAGGTTTTGTTATAGGATAGAAAGAAGAAAATTTGAAGTTTGATATTTACTATATTAGTAAAAATCTTTAGGTTGTTGAACTCAACTAGACTATTACCGAGAAGGAGATGTTAGCAGCAGTACATGCCATTAACAAATTTAGACATTACATTACTATATATTTTGATTTTTTCATATGAACCACACAATAATCAGATATTTGAAGAAACCAAATGGTTGGTGGAAAAAAATTTAGATGGTTATTGTTACTACAAGATTTTGATATCACTAATGTTGATAAACTAGAGAAAGCATAGTGGTTGATTTCCTTTCCAAGCTGAAAATCAAAGCAAAGTAAGAAGTTGTTGATGATTCCTTTCCAGATGAACACTTGCTTGTACTCTTTGTGAAAACAACTTGGTATGAAAACATAACTAATTACATGCTTATAGGAAGGACACCCCAAATCTCTCACCTAGAGAAATGTGCCATTGAGTAGAATGAAGCTTTCATTATTCTTGGGTGGCTAGTTATCTATTTTACACAAGGACAAATAATATAATGTGAAGATGCATAAGGGAGGATGAAGTATAGGATATCCTTAATGCTTTCCATGATGAGCCTTGTGGAGGACACTTTGCATCCAAGCAAACAACTCTAAATATTATCTCCACTGGCTACTACTGGCCTACACTTCATAAGGATACAACCAAATATAAAAGGAGGTGTGATAGATGTCAAAGGATGGGAAAACATACTAGGAGTGATGAAATGCCTCTCCAACCACAATTGGTTATTACACCATTTGAAAAATGGGGATTGTATTTGATAGGGCCAATAGCTCCCACACCTAAAATTAAGGAATACATTCTAGTTTGTACTAACTATCTTACAAAGTGGGTGGAGGATAAAGCACTACAACTTTCCAGAGATGACAATGTTTCCAAATTCCTTTGAGGAAATATTCACTAGGTACGACATGCCTAGGGAGATAGTCACAAACCAAGGACCCCAGTTTACTTCTCATTTGATTGCCAAGTTACTCAAGGAATATGAGGTTAGACATAGAAATTCAACCCACTACCATCCACAAGTAAATGGGCAAGTAGAAGTCACAAGTGAGAAGATAAAGGTTATTCTAACAAAAATAATTCAATTGCATTAAAAGGATTGGGTGACAAGGTTACCTAAATTTGTCTAGGCATATATGACATGGAAGACCATTATAGGGCTCACACCATATGAATTGGTGTATGGAGAAAAGGTTGTCCTTCCAATTGAATTTGAGCATAAGACACTCTAAACAATAGTACAACTTGGAATAGATTTGTTAAAATCTCAAAAGGACAAATTACACAATATTAATGCTTTGGATAAAATAAAGATGGAAGCAGTCCATCATATAGAGATTATGTAGCAATAGAGAATCAAATGGGATGGCTAATTTATTAAAACCAAAGAATTCAATAAAAGAGATTGGGCATTGCTTTATATTTCACGAGATAAAGACTAGAAAGGGAAATTGAAAACATAGTGGCTTGGTCCTTATGAAATTAAAAGCATTTTTTCATAATGGAGCAATCTAGCTAACCACCATAGATTCAGTTTGATTCTCCTTAATGGTCAAGGACCTAGATTAAAGCTTTATAAAAATCCATTTTATAATGAATAATTTCTACATGACTTGCAACAATAGTTTATACCAAAGATAGATTCAACATTCAATGCACAACATGTAGACAAGGTTGAATCATTAAGTGATACACCTATATATGAGCCAACCAGTTCACCTATTGATGTATAACAGGTATAAAATATCACTACAAAAATATCACATGCACTTTGTACCATTAACAACAATTTTTTTCAGACATACCTGACAAGTTCATGAGACCTGTAGCAACAACCCTGAGGCATTTGAAAAAGGGACCTATTCTACTACTACCCACAACAATTACCACCAACTCACAATCACTACACCCACAACCACTATCACTTGTAGTGTACACATCACATCATCCTAGCATGCAACAACTCAAAATCAACACATTTTCCATACAAAATATCAGTCCATTATGAATAATATCATACGTGGCACAAATTTATTTTCCAATATTAAGACTTTTTGGACATGTTCCATCATTCCAATAAGATCTTTGTATGAAACATCTACCTATAGTACTTCCATTTATTTCCATCATTTCAATTCTTCTGCCAAGTAGTTGCATGGCGATGCTCAACTCACACTACATACACCACCTTTTTCCATCACCATGCCATTTCAAGTACTTTTCTTATTATCAACTATGATTAACATTTAAGTTTGCTGATTTCATCTAGCATTCATGATCATGAAAACATGTCATTTACATTATATTAAATATTTCCAATGCTTTGCAATATATTCCTTTGTTCTTTCCATACCTTGCTATTAAGTTTAGGGAGGAGAAAATTGGTTTGATTGTCATTTCCAATATTTGTCAAGAATTCAAAAGGGTTGCATACACACCAGCTTCAATTCCCTTTGCAGAGCCATAAGAAAAGCTATAAGAACTTGCAAACACAAAAGTGAAAGTGATTATATAACAATAGGCATATTGAGTAGTATAAGCAATAATCATATTGTAGAATATTTTAAAACATAATTCACTTGACAAAAGATATAGAACTGAAAGATGGGAGACGACATTGTTAGGAGAGAACCAGCAACACACAATTTATTATTAGAATACCAACAATGTCTGCCCATCTTTCAACAAGCAGGATGGGTAGACTATTTTCTCCATCTAATAGAATATAATGAAGTCATCACGCATCAATTCTCCAACACACTACAAAATGATGAGGTTACAATTAGAGGGTTGAGAGTGGATGCTTTGAAAGCAACTATGGAAAAATTATTTAGGTTGTTGAGGGTAGGAGAATAATTTCTAGTGAGAACTGATGTAGTCACTACAAGGAACATCTTTACATATCCAAGAGAAGAATTGTACTCATCGACACAGGGTAAAAAAATCATTTCCTTGCCACGGTTATGGGCTTCTGTTGTTTCGTATATAGTTAAGTATTTAACCTATGATGGCAAGAAGTCTCTTTTATATTCAATGCATTTTAACCTTTTGAGTCACCTAAGCCATCAAAGGCTAGTGAATGTACCCAACTTCTTGTATAATTTATTGAAAATAATGTCAATTGAATATAAAAGGAAAAGGAATCAATCTACTCTATCACACTATTGTTTAGTCACCTTGTTGATCAAAATGAGCCTCAAAATTCAATTCCCTAACATGTCTTGGGAAAACATTTTATCTTACAACAATATTAATGATATTTTTGAGAGGCTCGAGTTAAAGTAGATAAACAAGGGTCAAGAAGAAAATGAGCCTCCTACGATAGCTAAAGAAGATCATATACCCTCTTCCTCACCCATTACATCACTTGCTCATAACATTGGTGAGAAAATAGAGCTAGAGATATAGGAAACACAGCCTACAACTTCTAGGGAGCAACTTGTAGCACCTACAAAATCAAAAACTGTTGCCTCTACCAAAATCCCTTCTAAGCCTGAGCAACATAAAATAAAGAGTACGATCTCTACCTCTACACCCAAAAAGAGGTAGAGAAGGTTAGTGCAACCAAAAAATGGTCACACCATCTAAAAAAGAAGGGCCATGCAAAAGGAAAGGTCAAGCCCCAAAAAGAAGGGTATGTTGTAGTGAAGTTTGAAGCAGACTCACCAAAAAAAAAAAATGTGCCCAATGGTTGAGAACAATCCAAGACATTTTAATTTCTATATTTGAGTAGCAACTCTGACTCTGACTTTGAGGATTTGTTTCACAACAAGAAAGAAGCACATACCTCAAAATAGCCTAGCTTTTGAAGAAGGGTTTGTTTCACCTATTGAGAATGATGAAATATTTTTGGAAAAAGAAGATGAATTGATTTTAAAAGGGAAAGATGGAAGTAAGGAGCTACAAGAAGACCTCTAGACGATAAAAGAACTAGAAGAACAACTCAAATAATACTAATAGAGGGAGAAGGGATTGGATAGATTCAAAAATTGGAGAAAAGGTTGCATGATTTTGAGTAGCAAGGGTTGGGTTTGGAGAAATTGGCACAGTTGGCCACTTTTGAGATTAAAAAGAAAACTCCACAACCTGATATCCAACTTGAAGCTCCAAAAATTACTAGAACTCCTACTGTGACTACCCTCAAGATTGAGATGTGGAAAAAAGTAGAAGAATTCTCTCAAGTGCAAAAGAATTGAAACAAAGAAAAATTTGAATTGATAGAAACACACACTAGAGAAACTAAAAAGAAGGATGCAAAGATCAAAAGGATGAAAGTAAAAATGGAAGAGATGGTTGATCAAACAATTCAACTTTTGAGATGCAGACTGCCTACTAGGGTTTACACCTTATATTTGTAGGAAAAAATTATAAGTTTTTAATTTAGTCAACTAATTAGTGACCTTCTAGTTTCCTTGTCTTCACCTACATTTCTCTTAGAAGCATACCAATAGGCCACTCCATATATGTAAGACCAATTGTATGAATTTTACTTGCATAATCTAGACATTCCCTATAACACTTCTTGGAATCCACTTATCTTCATGGGAGATGTTCCAATCAAGGAAATGACCTCATTCATTGGGAATGAACATTAGAGAGGGAAATTGCAAAGAGATTACAATGAAAGGATTAACATTAGAGAGGGAAATTGCAAAGACATTACAATGAAAGGATTAAGTCATTGCCCCTTCTCATTAGAGAAGAGTTAGAAGATCCTAGAGGGATAGTAGAGGAATGGATTGACTTGGTAAAAGACGATGGGTGGAGAAAATGAGTTTGGAATGCATGGAGAAAAATATTTTGGAATGCAGGGAGAAGGTTATAAAAGATTTCAAGAACTAGCAGCAGGGACATGAAGAGAGAACTTGAATTCTCATAGGACATATGGAAGGAATTAACACAAGAGCTCAAAAAGGAGCATCATTGAGTCTTCAACTACTTGGTAGAAGTTAAAAGAGCCCACAAATGTATCATAGCCTCCCTTAAAAATAATATTACCTAGTTCCCCCTAATGTTTCATCCTCCTCTTCTCTTGTTTCCAATTCCACATTGGATAAGGAGAAGAGAGAAGATAGGAGAAACAAAGTAGGCCATATGGCAGAGAATACAAGAGCAAAAAGGGTTCTATTTGAAGCAAGGTGAAGGGGTCACTAGCACAATGGACTATAGGGAAGTTGCATTGCAATACAACAAGAGACCCTAAACTACTTGAGGACAAGAAAAATGCTAAGTTGGGGGAATGATGAACCATAGAAATTTTCAATTTCCCTACTTTAGTTTCATGATTTTTATCTTATTTTTGCTAAGTTTCAAAGACATTTCCAAACCTTTTTCATATAATTTATGTATTTAAAAGAATTGAAGATGATATACTATGTGGATGAATGATTGTGTGATCTTTGGATATCTATGGAATTTGGTAGATTTTTATAATTAATTATAGTTGTTAAATAATGAAAAATTCCTTTGGAATAAGACTAACCCCTATAGTGAAGAACCTGTCAACCCGAAGGAAAAAGATTTTTAACCTGTAGTAGAAGGATGTTAGACTGCCATGGTCAAATGAAGTGATCAACCACAACATGTGCACTTTTATCTTGAAGTTGATGCAGGTGATGGTCTAGGAATGTGAACATGAATATTCAAGGGTCATTTTTTCTTTTTACTTTTTGTTATTAATAAATTATGGAAGAAAGATGGAGCTTTCTCTAACATAAGATAACAACTTATAATAAAGTATGTCTTGTTAAGGCATGATTTTAGTTACAATAATCTTTTCAATTTTTGTAGAGTCCTTATCAAACTCTTACACTCTTACTTCCACTTACTTTAAATTTTGTGTTAAAGCTACAGACTTGGTCATCTTCCTATTTTTTTGGAAGAGTTGAAAATTGTTGATAGTTTTTTTAGTTCTAGAATAAGAGGACTCTCACAAATCATATATATAGGGATGATCTTGTGAGAGACCAAGTAGCAAGATTTTTGTATGAATTAGATTGAATGTAATCTTATTACTCTATTTTGAAGTCTTTGAATGTTCGAACTACAATAAAGAAGGATACTTTATTTTCATGAATCTCTAAGTTAATATTTAAAAGAAGATATTATGGATTGCAGCAACTCAAGCAAGGGCCACTTGAGGTATTGCAAAATTCATGTTAGTTTAGATTATTAGTTAGACTGTAAATTGTAATTTTTGATTTACGTTATGTTGAATACTATTAAGCAATTACTTGAATTAGATCATTTGCAACATAGAGGGTCATAAACTACAATATGTGTAGGAATAGTCATTTGTAGCAGTTATTTACAACAATTAGTATTCACTTACACTATTTTCTATATATAAGTTATTTCATGTTATGTAGACCTTAGATGGATATTCTTTATTTCATTTGTTTGTACTCAATCAATTAGCAGAGTTTAGGATTCTCGGTTGCACATATAATGTGAGCATCATCTCAAGATTACAATTCCCTACTTGACAATTTAATGAAACGCCTCTAGAATAATGAACTACTTAATTTGGGATATGTAGGTTTGTTAAGTTGTATGTATTCTATCTACATCAATTAATTGGACATAGGGGAAGCTTTGCATTCACTAACATATGCCACAAATCTCATACATCTTTAATTCTTTCCAAATTTGATATGGATCATCACACTTAGTGGGTTGCATGATTATTGGAGCATTGATATACTTCAACATCAATGACTTCAATTTTTTACAATTCAATCCATGGTGATGTTATACCAAAATATCATTTGGTAACTAAAGTGTAGCTAGATCTTAATTGATGATGTCACCAGATGCATACTCCATGAAAAGGGTGTTCATGTAATGTTTACACTCAAACTAGTTCTTGATATCAATGAGAACCAAAAATACATGGTACTCATTTTCAAGTGTGATAGGTTTGAATTTCTTAGTTTTCCTTTATCAGTCCCAAAATGAAGCGTTATCACTCATTCCTTTTCTTACATCACAATCTTGATATACCAAATCTTCTAAAATATCAAAATTTTCTTATAGACCAATCCTTCTAATATACATTTTATTGTGTGGAATGTAATGGTATATGAGAGAGAGATGTATGTGGAAGTTGTCCAATATGTGGAAGGTCTTCAATCTATCTAATGTAATACTTAATCATAAAATACACTTGAAAGCTAGAAGTGTTGGTCACCTCTTTGACATTGTGAGTCCATGTGTGTGGGATTCATAGCCTAATAATAGATCATCAAAGAATAAAGAGGGGGAGAGGGAAGATAAATAATAATGTGGAGGAAGAATATATGATTGGGTTTAAGTGTTATACTTAGAAAACTTAACAATAATTAGATTCATGCTTAAAAGTTAAAAATATATACATTAAAACCTAAAAATAACACCTCAAATCACAAGAGAAATGCCTTAATATAAATGTTTGTAAAACTATATTTAAAGGCACATAAACTAAAATCCAATTATGCATGTGAATAGCTAAGAAAAATATACAGTTTTAAAAGATAACACCAAATATAGATCACTCCCAAAAGATCGTCTTCAACAAGGGGGTTTACAAGAAAAAAAATAAGCCTTCAAAGGTTGACCATGTGACCCCTAGCTAAAACTAGGGTGACAAATGTTGTAAGTATCTATTTTTTCTCTAGATACAATCAAGCATAAAAAGGTGGCAAATATTTTTCATCTATTTCCACTAAGGTATCTCATTCATTCATTGTGCTAGTTGGAATTGAATTTAGATCCTAAGTGGTTAAAAGATGATCTTGAACTATTGGCTTGTAAAGAACATTGGTGAAATATTCATACTTCACCTAGGACAATACTTTATCCTAAGTGTGATATTGCATGTGTTTAATAAGTTTATTTAGGATAGTATGATTACGTATTTATCATCACCTAAGTAGCTAATAATGTCATGTGTACACCTTGATTTCAAGTAATGAAGTGCCACCACTACCTAATTAATCTTTGATTAGCAGTAGTGAGGTGCCATATTTTTTAGTCAAGGTCACCTCTTTCTTAGTTAGATTGAGTGAACTCACTTCTTGATTAGGAGTGGTTGAGAGTAAACTCATGAAGTCTTTGGCACATCACTTCCTTAAGTCATGCATCTATGATGCCTATTTATATGTACTTCATCCATCTATTTGGTGGTTGATAAGACTTGTTTTGATGATTTTCTTATTTTTTATTACAATAACATCTTTTATTACCTATTGCAACCCTCATTTCATTTTTCATTTTTTCTATTGTAACATTGTTCTCTCACCTAGGTCATTGGATATGTGCTCATTTATTGGATTCCCATTAAATATTACAATGAACAATATCATAGAATATGGAAATAGAAAACATAAATGAATATAAAATACACATTCGATACACAAAATGCTTCTAGTAGATATGCCACATGTATCCAAAAAGAATAGTGGAATATGCTTATAGGGGATTAAAATATGAATCTATAGAATTATCTCTAATAGATTATGTACATTGCATATTTATACATGATAAGATAAATAGGTTGTTAGCTAGGCACCAGAGATTTGTTGACACATGTTTAATGTGTATGGTTGTGTTGCATATGTGGATTGTATGTCAAAAGGTTTCATGATCATATGGTGTGAAATGTCAAACTTATGTGATCATATCTTGAGGCATAAATTTTGTTGTGTTATATAAATATGGTGACATTTAATGTGGCATTAATGCCACCATGAGTTGCACATGATGTGATTGGGTACAATCATGTGTAACCATGTGTAGTGAGACACTGTGTGTTTAAGTAATCTTGTGTGGTTGTGCTAGAGTATTGTGGATAAATATTTACAAAAAATTTCACACAAGAACTATGTTGTGCAATGTTGACTGCATTAGAAAAACTAATGCACAAAGTTACACTTGGATTGTGATTGATAGGAATGAGAAAGGCTATTATTGAGAGAGGTAAGAAAAGGATGCCATGCAAAACTTACACTCCAACCATCATCACAATTAAGGTTTAATGGGTGACTTTTGATTTCAACTACTTTCAACTTTCTTTAAAAAAATATCCTCTTTTGCTAAGATTTGAGTGTCCTCTAAACAAATGTGGTACTATGTTGAAAGAGTGTTTAGCTAGGGCCAAAATTTTGATTCTCTCATGTCTGATGTCAATGCCATTGTAAGAGAGGGGGACCAACCATGTTCAAGGCCCCAGGGCACAGAGAGCCAAGAGTGAAAGGTTGCCCTAACTTACCTCAGCTTAAAGGGGTGTTAGGAAATGCGGGACGAGAATGATAAGGACTATAAGGCCCTTCAATCACTCTGCAAACCCGAAACTTGGAATAGGGCTAGACGAGCCAATTTTTGGATTCAACACTGTGCCTCAGGGAGCTCTCTACCTGGGGACAAAAGCGCAGTTCCACTATGACAGTGCAATGCCTTGGCGTCTCTCAAGTGTGCTGGTGTCCGTACGACCGGAGGACTAAAGAGACAAGGTTAAACACAAGAAAACAGACTAACAACCTAGCTAGTGGTTTTAAAGAGAACAAAATAACACTATGAAATACAAAATGTATAGATGAATGTGATAAAATAAGTAGATTAATGCCAGGGTGACAAGAATGATCTCACAGAAAATCCTATTCACCAGCTAGCTCTAAGAATACTTTCACCTACACATAATAGAGAGGAAAATTGTTGGGTGGTTGTATAGGGGCATGCCTCAATCAGACCCCCATATTGGTGTTTTCACCTCCATGGACAATCAAGTTAGCAACTGCAAAGAAATATATGATAAAGAAGGAAATGAAGTAAAGAACACAAAAGTACTACAAAAATAGTAGGGTGCTACCCACCAAATCGTAGAGGAGAGGAGTACAAAGCTTACAACCTCCACCAAGAGCTCACTAGCTAATGGGGGAGAAAATGAGAGGACTCAAGCCCCTGTTGCAATGGTGTTTGTTCCACACTTTCTCTACAGATTCGACGGAGTGTTGTTGTTGCTGCTATGGAGTGCAAAGTGTTGCTTGAGAGTGATGGATGCAAGAAAAGTTGTGTAGGATGCTTAGAGAATGGCTTGGAGAGACGAATTGAATGCTTAGAAGATACGAAGAGATCAAGTTGAGTGCTTAGAAGATGTGAAGAACATGCAAAGAGATGAAAAGCATGTAGAAGGAATGAATTTGAAGGAAAGAATGAAGAAAATGGCCATATTCGGGTCGGTTAGTCAAAGGGGGTGTTACAAATCGACCTCCAATGGGAAGTGTAACGCCTCTACAGGCTCTAGACGTAGGAATCTATCAAGGACATAAGTGCGCCATGCAGACATTTGTGTGTTGTGCGAACGTCCCCAACAGTTATTCCTCTGCTGACACACAAAATGACCACCAAGGGGAATGAAGGCAGTAGTCTTATGTGGAATTTAGCCTACGAATTTGGTTTTCTAAAGTGAAAAAGGGCAAAAGGGGAATTTGCATAAGGGGTGCAAATTATTTCCTATACATTTTGGCCCCACTTTAGCGATCACGAATATTGATGAGTGCTTCAATAAAGTAGATCAAAGAAGTAGTAGAGTTAGAAATGTATACCTAAACCATCAAGGAAGCAGACCAAGAAGGGGACTTCATAGCTTCGCAGAACTATGAAGTTGAAGAGTGAAAGCGTCTTACAAGCCCATAGACCTGCAAGGAGGAAATCCCCAAGATCTCTCACATGAAGGAATTCCCATGAAGAAAGTGCCTCACGGGCCCGCAGATCTACAAAGGTGGTGTCCCCCAAGATCTCTCACATGGAGGATACCTAGAAAAGCGCCTTACAAGCCCGCAGACTTGCAAGGAAGCGTACCCCAAGATCTCTCACATGGAGGAAGCCAAGAAAGTGCCTCATAGGCCCGCAGACCTACAAGGAAGGTGTCCTTCAAGATCTCTCACATGAAGGAAACCCAAGAAAGCGCCCTATAGACCCGCAAACCTGCAGGGAAGGTGTCTTCCAAGATCTCTCGCATGAAGGTAACCCAAGAAAGCACCCTATAGACCTACAAACCTGTAGGGGAGCCACCCCCAAGATCTCTCGCATGGAGGAAGCTCAAAGGAAGCGCCCTACAGGTCCATAGACCTGTAGGGAGGTATCCCTCAAGATCTCTCACATGGAGGAAACCAAAGGAAAGCGGACTCCGCAGAGTCATAAAGCAGCTTCACAGGCGCACCTATAAAGCAAAACATTTACCCGCAGATAGAACATGTCAGAAAGCGGCCACATAGGCAAGTAGGCAGATAGTCATGTAGACCATCAAAAAATTGGAAAAATTTCAAAGGGGTCCCTCGGGAACCCTAGCGTGAAGGGGGTCCACTCAAGGGACGCGTTGTTCGAAAGTGTAAAGGAGATGTCTTTTTCTCGAATTGATCCATCATCAAGGAATCCTTTTGAAAGATGTTCACCTCATCAAGGAATTCAAAAGGAAAGATATGCCCACACGCGAGGGGAAGGACAAAGTTGTTTCCACTTTGGAGGAAGGTTCTCAAATTCTTTCTTTATGAACCCATGATGAAGGAAACATGTTCCATTAGGGTTTCAAGTCGAGAATGTGATTCTTGAAAGGAAGTTTGTGAAGATTCTCGAGAAAAGATTAGTTGGCAACGAATGTGTTTCCTAAAAATCAAAGTGTTGTAGAAGTGGCGTTGTCACACATGAGAGGGACAACTCAAGAAAAGAAGAGAAAGATAAAGGAAAAGCAAAAAAGAAAAGAACATAGACACAAGGGCACAGGGGTTAATATTTCGGGGTTAGAACTGCTCATATATATATATATATATATATAAAATGAACTGTCATCAACCCCCTACTATATCAAACCATGTGAAGAATGCATGAGAAGATAAAGTAAAAATAAAAAATTGGGTCAACATGGAAGGAAAGCCTAAATATCCCCAACGCTTTGCATCATCCCCAATTGATTGAAAATCAAGTCACAAATATGGAAGAATGATGATACAAATAGAGGAAGGTTTACAACACAAAAACCACGCCTATATCCAAGCACCAACAAGGGTGATGAGGGTCATCCAGACACACATAGCATGATCACGAGGGAACACATCACAACACACACACACACACCTAATCTAAAGATAAAGAAAAGGCCTCCCCCTAACACTGATCGACCAAGAGGTCGTCCGCTTTCCACTCTAGATCATCGTAGGGGGAAGGAGGACGAGCCTGCAGTGGTGTAATGTTAAGAGGAGGAGCATTTGACCCTCCCGCAACAAGGGTTAAGCAAGAGGATCCTACAAGGTCCTCTCCATTGAGCTCTTGTGGAGCTAAATTCAGCAATTTCGCAAAGATCATCGATAAGGCCGAAACTTCATCCAAAGAGTTAAACATGCACTTCATAGGAGTGTCATGTTTCACGTCAGTGAACAGAGAAGGTTGTGCTCGAGATTCACCGTTAGGCTGATTGAGTGATTTGGGAGTGGTGACAAACTCAAGGGAAGCCGAGACTAGTTCTATCACTAGGACAGAACAAGTTAGCGCAGGACCACCTTTCAGAGAAGATAGAATCCTCTTACATCCTCTGTTGCTGGAAGGACCACTTTCTACCTTCTACTTCATCGGAGGAGGTGAACTCCCCACAGACGAGGCAAGAAGTGTAGAGAAAGAGGAAGAGGAAAGAACCACAGTAGATATGACCAAGGTGTTTGTCATATCTACAGGCTTCGGGAAAGGCTAGGCATCCAGAAGGGACATTAAAAGAGGTGGCTCCAGTGAAGGATCGATGAACACCTGCACCTTTTTAGGGTTAGGCGCATTCACACTCATAGCAAAAGTCGGAAGTGATACAGAGCTGGTTTGAACGGAAGCAGAGGGGAGGAGAGAGGATGACGTGGCAAGAGGCCCTGATATAGGGACAGTCATCTCCTCTTCCTTCCTCTATAAGGTGGCCTGCTCAACCATGAGAGCCTTTCGCTGGCGCTTACGCTTGCGCACAAGGTGGTTTTTGCGACTCTTTGAACCAAAGGCCGGAGGCTGCGAAGGAACAGATGGCTCCTACTTAGACAAGGGAGTGTCCACTACAGCCGTTTCCGACAAAGGAATAGACTCTTGAATGGGAGCAGGAGGAACAGGATGAGAAGCAGCAGGGGGGGTCAGCTCAAGTGCCTTGACAGCGGGCCTCTTTCGATTCACCACTTTGGGAGTAGGAGCGCTAGGAGGCCACAGAGGTAAAAAAAAAAAAAAGAGGACTCTCCACGAAGACCTTTCTTCCTATTATACCGAACAGGCCTAGGCTCCTTGGGCAAAACAGGAAGTTCGAATGTGGGACGCTAGGGCTTTTGCCAAGTGGGCACCATAGGATTCTCTTGCAAGTGCAAAACGAAATCTGATGGTGCCTCGGCAGGGCGAGAGGAAGTGTCAAATTGAACAATGGAAGAGGAAGGAGGATCTCGAGACCGCTTCTCTTCTTCCTTCCCACATGCCTTGGTTCCATCACTGTCAACTTTTAAGCAAGCCCTATGTGAAATAGCATAAGAAAACGGAGGGTATCTCACTTTTGGCCTTAGGCACCCTTTCTTATAATTCTGATACATTCGGCATAGGAGATCCGTCCTAGGCAGGAGAGGACCGACGAGTGCAAGCCAAGAGTAATCCAAGGAGTAGCTACCACAAGCAATCGTTGGTTTATAACTGATGTCATGAATTACATGCACGGAACCCCCGTGGATAAATTTTAAACATTTATGCATAATCGAGGGTACGACATTCATAGCTACTAACCAAGGGATACCCAGCTTCACTCTAAAGAGTTCAGACCTAGGGATAATGCCAAACAGAAGATTCACAGATTTAGGTCCAACCAAGACCGACAAGACGATACTACCCAAAAGGGGCACGGAAAGTCCGTCATGCATGTGGATGGTGCTCATAGGTGCATCGTATCCATCTTTATGCAAGAAGTTGATTAGCATCAGTTACAATGTTTACTTGAGGCATCGAATCAATGAGAACACCTACTACAATGTTTCCGTTGATTCGCGCACGGATGTAGAGAGGAGATGGTTCCCTATTAAAACCCATCGACAGGTCCTATGAAGTGAAGTTTATACTAGTACCATTGTCCACAGGCTGCACAAAGGGGATAGGTTGATGTAGGAAAGAGGCCATTGCGCACATTAGACGGTACTTTCACAAAGTCCCTAAAGGTTAGAGGATAAGACAGTGACCCAATTAAGGTTTCGTTACGCAATACCTTCAAAACCTTCCAACTACGCCTCCTAGGGGTCACAGGTTGGGTTGCAAGGCGAAAGCCTCACAACACTCACACCTACAACACTCCTAGAATACGAGGAAAGGAACTTTCAATATCGCAAAATGGAACCAAAATGGTTCATGTCGGGTTCACCAAAAATGTAAGAGAGGGGGACCAACCACGTTCAAAACCCCAGGTCATGGAGAGCCAAGAGCAGAAGGCTACCCTAACTTACTTTAGCTTAAAGGGGTGTTAGGAAATGCGAGACGAGAATGATAAGGACTATAAGGCCCTCTGATCACTTTGCAAACCCGAAACTCGGAATAGGGCTAGGCGAGCCAGTTTTCAAGTTCAACACTGTGCCTCGAGGAGCTCTCTGCCCAGGGACGAAAGCACAGTTTTAGAATGACAATGTAGTGTGCTGGTGTCCATACGACCAAAGGACTAAAGAGACAAGGTTAAACACTAGAAAACAAACTAACAACCTAGCTAGTGGTTTTAAGGAGAACAAAATAACACTATGAAATACAAAATGTATAGATGAATGTGATAAAGAAGATTAATGCTAGGGTGACAAGAATGATCTCACAAAAAAGCCTATTCGCCAGCTAGCTCGGAGAATACTTTCACCTACACATAATAGAGGAAAATTGTTGGTTGGTTGTATAGGGGCATGCCTCAATCAGACCCCCATTTTGGTGTTTCCACCTCCACAGACAGCCAAGTTAGCAACTGCAAAGAAATATATGATAAAGAAGGAAATGAAGTAAAGAACACAAAAGCACTACAAAAACAGTAGAGTGCTACCCACCAAATCGTAGAGGAGAGGAGTAGAAAGCTTACCACCTCCACCAAGAGCTCACTAGCTAATGGGGGAGAAAATGAGAGGACTCAAGCCCCTATTGCAATGGTGTTTGTTCCACACTTGCTCTACAGATTCGACGGAGTGTTGTTGTTGTTGCTATGGAGTGCAAAGTGTTGCTTGAGAGTGATGGATGCAAGAAAAGTTGTGTAGGATGCTTAGAGAATGGCTTGGAGAGACTAACTGAATGCTTAGAAGATACCAAGAGATCAAGTTGAGTGCTTAGAAGATGTGAAGAACATGCAAAGAGATGAAAAGCATGTAGAAGGAATGAATTTGAAGGAGAGAATGAAGAAAACAACCATATTCGAGTCAGTTAGTCAAAGGTGGCATTATAAATCGACCTTCAATGGGAAGTGCAATGCCTCTGTAGGCTCTAGATGCAAGAATCTACCAAGGACATAAGTGTGTCGTGCAAACGTCTGTGTCATGCAGGTGTCCCTGATAGTTATTCCTCTGCTGACACACAAAACGACCGCCAAGTGGAACGAAGGCAGAAGTCTTATGTGGAATTTAGCCATCGAATTTGGTTTTCTAAAGTGAAAAAGGGAAAAAGGGGAATTTGCATAAGAGTGCAAATTCGCTCCTATTTAGCGATGTTCTTTAATTCTTGTGTGGATAGAGCAACATATTTCACCAATATACATGGTCACACATGCATTCTATCTTATAAGTCATAAATTTGTGTAGAGGGTTTTGAGGATCTTTAGTGGAAAGGATGAAGCTCCTTACAATGGTGAGTGGTTTGAAAACCTCAAATATTTTCTTCAAAGGATTCTAGCAATCTCCTTTAAGATGCCTTCCACATAAGGGACAATAGCAACAAGAAAATTAGAAAACTGATGATTTTGGTAGAGGTATTACAAGTCTTAGCTTGTTTGAATTCTCTAAAAATGTGTTTCAACTTGTACCCAAGATTTTTACAACCTTTGTGAAATGAGCAAACTCACAATCAATGTTTTCCTCATCATAAATTCAAGTCTTTTGCTAGCAAGAGTTTTTAAAATGCTTATTCTTGTAGCTGGGAAAACACATTCAAGTAAAGGTCAATGTGCATAGCTTTTTTATAAACTTAATAGGAAGGGGATCTATCTAGTTTTTGAGGTGAAGGATGTCAAGGAAGGGGCTTGGATTGCCAAGTTCTATTCTTTGGCGAACTTAATGTTTTTTGAAATGTTGTTTAATTGTGTGGAATTCTTCAAGTTTGTCTAGACCATGTTGCCAATAGAGGTTTGTGCCATCTACATATTATTTCCACCATCTAGGTCTAAGTGGGAAGGAATTGAGGGCTAATTCTTGAAATGTTCCATGTACAAATTGGCAACAATAGGAGAAAGGGGGGATCCCATGGCAATACCAAAAGATTGTTCATAGATGACTCCTTGGAATTTAAAGATGGATTTTACATGTAGTTCCACTAAGGAAGTTGTTTCATCATCCAACTTACACCTCACAATTTCAATAGCTACATGAGCCAAGACCTCACAAAAGACAGAAATGACATCAAAGTTAACTGAAATATCATCCTTCCCATCAATTTTGTCCTTGATAAATTCCACATGGTGTGAGAGTCTTTGATGAAAGAGTTGGTCTTGCTTACGAGGGGTTTCTTTTTTTTGTAAGGCTGCTAGTTTATAAGTGGGAGAGTTGGTGGTGTGAACAATGGGCCTCCTAGGTCAAAGAACTTGGTTGATAACCTATCATGATGGACAATTGTTCAAGATAGAAGAAAGGTCTTCCTTATCTATCTCCCAATTGCACAAGAAAGTAAAAGGTGTGAGATTGAATAGGTATGAGTCTGACATTGTTTAAGCTAAACCCCTAAGTACTCTTTAGTGCTTAGCAACTTGGCTACAATTGTATTGGTTCTCACTTGGCAACTTGGCTACAATTGTTCCCACCCATGTGGGCTTGTTGAGAATGCTTTTAGTTATTCTATCTAATGTACAAGGTTAATGGTCCCTCCAAAACCAATTTACCTTAATAAAAAACAATCAGCCTCAAAGGAATCTCATTCTTATGGATTTTCTGAGCACCATAGTTCTAGAGGCAATCTCTAAATTAGACAAGAGGCATTTTTTTATGGTTTCATCAAGGGATGAATTATTGATGTCTTTTTTGCTTTTCTTGTGACTTTGTACACATGGTTGTGGTTCTAGCAGGTGTGACTTCCACTAGTGCACAAGTGGTCTAATATTTTAGAACATAAGCATGCTTGTTCATGATCAAAATGGCATTTCCACTATCAGCTTTGGTAATGATAATATCCTTGTTTTCTATTTATCTTTTAAAAGCCATAAGTTTGTCTTTAGGGATGTTTCAACTAGGGGGGGGTGTGTCTTCAGCAAACTTTAACAACATTTTCAATTTCAATTAAAAATACAATTTTAGGAATAGCTTTTGGTAGAGACAGCAAAGCCTGGACCTCTTTTTCTTATAGTGAGTCAAGGGGCACATCTGATAAGTTGACAATCAACTTGTAGGATAAGAAAAGATGAAGGGTTGATTTCATTTGATAAGCAAACAAGCTAATAACCTAACAGAACTGCTCTCTTTGTTTGGCCATGCTATGGTTAGAACTGCTAATAGAAAGTAATATGAATCAAACAGCTTTACATTGAGGGTCAAAATTTTGGAAAAGTTCACATTCTTTATTAAATAGAACTAGAACCCAATTAAAAAATTGCATAATACAATATCCCAAAATTTAGAAATGGCCTTCAAGCCTAGAATAATAAAGATGCAGCATGGTAGATCAGTTACCATCGTAGTAGCCCAGATTCAGAACCCAAATCTAGCTTAAGCCCATTTGCACATATCTTAAAAATAAAGGATAATCTGTTGAATCCAGTGCTCAAGATCTTACACGGTTTTATAGGTTCCTTACTATGATTCTATTAAAATATTTTGGATAAAATTTAGATCTTTAACTTATTTGGTTGCAGGCCCAAACTAAATTCACCTCTGATATGTTATGCTCATATAAAGGTTTTAATCACATATAAAAGGTTTTATTTGTTCTGTCCAGAAAAGATAAACATGCTAAATTCATGTGAAAGTGTTATATTCTCTGGCGTGATTAGAGGACTCGGCAAGCTATGGCTGCATTTATCGCATATCCTTCAAGTTGACTGTCTAACAAAACTACATTTTGCATAGTAAAACATAACCCATTAGAAAACATACATATTCTGTAGATAATATAGGTTGCCGCCAGTCACTCTAGGCAATTTGTGTCCAAGATCCCAATATCACAGTGGTGAATCTATGTATTCATCCATATCACAGTGCTCAGCCTGTGAACCCAAACAGTTCCTTTGTCTGCTAGAAGAGTTACTTGGCAGAGTTATTTCCTTTATAAGGTAAGCAGTGGCACAATCCTTCCACATGAACATTTGAGTAGCGTGCTGTGCAAAATCTTTCCTTCACACAGTTCTGTAGGGAATCTCATAAGGGCACTTGTTGGAATTGAGAAGAGCTTCTGCTTACTGTGTTTATTATCTATGGTATCTTTGTGCACTTACTTTCTAACCTTTTTTAAATAAAAAATGATGAGGCTTAAGGCTCAAATCCAACCCACAGATTTTAGAATGCCCAAGTTGAAACCTTGGCCATGTCAAAATTCTTCAACAAAGGATACATATCACTGGAAGCTAGATATCAAGGTGGTTCAGGGATTACAACTAATCCTAGAAGAAACCCCAGCTTTGCAATGGTAAAAGCGTAAGTCTCACCTCTGTATGCCTTACTGCGTTGATCCAACAGCCATCAACCTGTCAGTAAAACTTCTTGCCTCTGACAAAGCTAAAAAATATTATAATATGATACCGGTTAAATTTCATCAACCATCTATTCCATATGGCTATGGTTGCAACTTTAATACATGATTAGCAAGTATTTTTATAGTGATTGATCCCAATGTCAACCTGCAGGCAAGGTCTACTTATTTGAGCATTATGCTAAAGAGAGCTGATTTCACCTCTTGTCCTCTGCTTGTTTCCTGAATCAAATAAATATATATTGTCACTGCATGCATGGAATGATGAATCATCCACATCTCTGGAAAATGCATGATCCGGTCACTCATCCATTTCTAGCATAAAGCAAATGGTTTAAATAATGAATTTATAGCACTAAGGTCTTATTTTAGTCTTCCCATAATACAAGTTCACCTCGGCAGTTTCACTTCAAATGTCTTGGTCATTGTCTGCTTGTGAATTCTCTTTTTTAAGTTTTCTCATGGTGCTCTGATTTGTGTTTTACATATGCAGCTTTATTTGACAGGGTCTAATCTCTGTATCTTCCCCCTTAGGAAATAAATGCTATGCTTATGGTGGTTTTACCAGGTTGCTGTCCTATTGGTTCAATAAATCAAAAAGAACATTATACATGTTTAAACTCCCAGTTTGCTGTTTGGAACTTATGACAAACTCAAGCATTCTTTCTTTCAAATTCTCTGCTCCAACTCCCTTGCCACTGCTATTGTATATGGCTATTGAGAGTCTGAAAAGGCAATTATTAGTGAATGCATTATCGCAGCCTCCAAAACTTCAACTCCATACAGCTCCATTTATTCAACAGACCTGTCAGTTTGGAGAAGGGCCAAAAATAAATCATTAATGAGGAGTGGGTCACACAAACCCTACAGATGTTGATCATAAAGGAGCATAAACCTGCAAAACATGCACTAGACATGTATGCGTTTGTATCAGTAAGCTTTCTTCATTTACTCTAGGAAGATCTTCAAAGAGTCTGCAAAAAATCCATGTATCTGTGATGTAAAGAGACTGTAAACCTGAAACATATACGCTAAACATGAATGTGTGTGTCAGTGAGCATTTCCATCATTCGACATTATGATTTGAAAAAATCTGCAAAATTGCAATACCTTTATAAATGACACAGAGAGCAGTGTGCCCCAGTGCATATAAGATATTTAAAAAATTTAAATTAAGATGCAGAGGAAAAAAGAAATTTATGTATGGGCCTCAAACAAAACTGCAGTGTCATTCCATTTCTTATTGTAGCCAGAGCTCTAGCAAGAAAGAGCTGTTGATTTTACTCCCGAAAAAAGAAAAGGATTTGAAAGCATGATAAGCCAGGTTTTATGGTATATTGAACCTTGGCTCATAACAAATGCTGCCGTCATGCTCTTGAATTTTCACAAGCATCTTTGTACAACACAACACAATGTCCTATTTTCACGAACTTAAACAGTACAAAAGGTAAAGCTCACTGCTGAGCCTCATGAATGGATCTGTGAACTTCCAATGAGCCCTCTACAGAAAAGTTGATTGTAAATT
Organism: Sequoia sempervirens; assembly: GCA_007258455.2. Lineage (NCBI taxonomy): Eukaryota > Viridiplantae > Streptophyta > Pinopsida > Cupressales > Cupressaceae > Sequoia > Sequoia sempervirens. Next base: position 40,960,376 of record VDFB02000363.1, read on the forward strand.
CTTTTGATAACTACGTAATCCCCTATCGAGCAGTTTCCACCCTGACGCAAATGAATTGTTTCCTAATGAAGCTTACAAATCCATATATATGACCAATCATTGAATGAGGCATTTCTTAAGTTGCCTCCATTGCAGGCATACATACTGTAAGATATCCGCACAGATTTTAGCATTAGTGTTTAAATTACAACGAGCTGTAATTTTGTATTTTGCAAGAAAAGTGATCCAGCCAAAATCTATGAAGAATGCACATCTTGTTGTGGCAGGAGTGCATACAAATTCAAGTTGCAGTCAACAGCAAACCAACCTCACTTATTCAACTTAGTGACAAGGAATGAATAAGTAGTGTCCAAGTCGCCATGTGCAGGAATCACAAAAAATTGCAGTCCAACGATCAGATTTATATATACTTACCAGAGGACTTCCATATCCTTCCTTCAAGTGATATTACCATGACAGAAACATCATCATGGTACTTTCGTCGATCTCCTTGAGGAATATCTAACAATTCATGAAAGTCCATACCTACATATAAAGATAACATTTGTTAGTGCAGGCTACTTAATCAAAGCAAAAGTTCCAAGCATTTCTCTCATCTGAACCTTCATGGAAAAAAATTAATACTGTTTCAGCAGTCAATAATTTTCCAACTTAAAGTAACAACATTTGGAAAATGCCAGAAAGGTATTTTATTTTCTAAACAAATTCCTTTTGACTCAAACAAAAAGAGAGATAGAATCCCTGCCTATAATTGATAGTGGTGGATGCATCAAAGTCCTTATCTATTGATCCTTATTAAGAAATGAGTTCATATTCCTTTTCACCATACTTTCACACTGTTCAAATAGAAACGAGATCTCCATGCAATGAAAAGGGGCAATTAACTAACATCAAAATCAAATATGAACCTACTATTTCTACCCTTCTTTAACGGATTAAGATGCTCAGAAATTGCATTACAACTGTACCAAATTGCCAGATAATATAGCAACAAAACAGCTAGCAGAAAACAAGTGACATGCCAAAAAAATTGAGATATAATTTGTTTGATGCCAAATTAAAATATGAAAACTTACCAGCTTTCTCTGCTGCCCGGAAGAGAAGTTCTTGTATAAGTTGTTGTGCAGGATCACCATCGGGAAATTTCTCCATAAACAACTCTACATGAGAAACAACTTCCTGATTGCTTAAATATTGGTACAATCCATCTGATGAAAGTACTAAGAATCGATCATTTGGACCAAGCCTATGATGGCGTAGGGAAGGTGTGCAGCTGATGTATGGAGCTGTGCCAATATAATCATTCCGAAACATTTCCAGCAATGCATCGTTCCACTTTGGCTGCAGAGACCATCACATGCAAATCCTTAGGAAAATGCAGAAGAAGAATCTTCTAAAAGCCATTTATCCTAAAAAGGTAAAATAGCAAACCACTGCTGAGCATGTATGATTGAAGTTTGACTTCATCAGAGAAAACATGACAAATAGATGTTCTTTCTTGAGATGCAAGATGCAATGAATTATGCAACTACTTACGATCCTGTAACTTTGTCATCCATAATGTCCCTAATTCATAATTCAGTTTACAACATACACCAACAATATGCCATTTGCATTTTTTTTAATAATTATCACAAGTTACTTGACAATCATTTAAGGGAGGGATTTACACTCAACAGCAGGAGGAGAATATCTAAAATAAGATCCATATGCAAAAAGCAAGGCAGTTTAATTCCTAAGATAAATTTGTTTAATATTAACACACCTGTTTGAGAAATCCTGCACCAAATGCACGGGTGACTTTGAGGCGTCCTTTCACTCGGTCATTTAGAATAGACTGGTTGTCATCAGGATGTTCTGCTTTAATTCTTAAAACTTCCTGCAAAATATGAATGCATGCAATTATGAGCCAAGAGATGAAGTTTTATTTGTTGTTTAAAAAAAACAAAAGTGGTGCTTAAGTACAAACGCATATACTTGCAAAGTTTAACTATTAATTTGGCCAGAAAAATCATGCAACAATTCCAGAGTAAAAATAAAAAGTAAATGACAAGGTCAAGGTCAGACAAATTTGCATGCCTAAAACATTTAATCAAAATCCCATTAACAGCATGACTATTATATGTTTATTCGTACCAGTAATCCAGAGAAAAGTTAAACAAATACTTAGGTCTAATGTTTGGAAGAACATCAATACCGCTTATAGGTCTGTGATATGGGATTAAACTATGGCATGCATTCTGATCACTTTGAGAGTCAGAGTATACCAATGTGGCAGAGAATGGTTACCGATTCAACTTCCTAGCTCCTTCAAGAACATGTAGAAAATCCAATTGTGACTCATCCAGTGTAGGTCAGATATTTCATGAAGACTCCAATGTCACAATAATGAAATCTATATTGATACAGAAGGTGAGCATGTTTACCATTTGGGATCTAGGTGCTCTACAAATAAAAATTTGATGTTAAACAAGGAATGATTGGGTGAGGGTACATATTCTCCAAGTGTTTTCAAGTAGCAAATAGCTAATGTAATGTCTATCACTCATTTGATTATGAAGATGGACAGCAGTTCAACAATGCACATCTTTGTGACAGCTCTGAGTACATGTGAGAAAATTTACTTCTGGACAATGGTGAGGAATACAAAATGGAAATAAAACTATTTGGAAGTAACCAAGATGTACCTATAAATAACCATGGAGTTGAATTTATGATTACATTATGTATGCTTGGCCATTTTTCAATATAAGGCTGTGGAACCATTGGGTACATACACTAAACTACCTTTTGAAACACTGACACTTGACTAGGTTATAGCAATAAAATTTGGTCAAAATATTAACTGATCTGGTATTGACATGGTGTGATGGTTTAAATGTGGTGTCGTTGTTCTTGCCACCAAGGTTCAAACCCCATTGGGGTGTTATTGTTGAGTGTTTATGTTGGGGATGAGGTCCCCCATTTGTGACTTTATCGTTTAATAGCTCCAGATCAAAAACATTTACCCCTTTAAAAAAAGAAAATTCCTTTGCCCAGGGCTATTTTCTAGTACTGATCAATGATCATGCTTGGGAATGTCAAAACTTTGCAACCCATATGTCAGCTTGAGTGTACAAATTTTAAAATTGCAGCTTTTGTTTTACAGATTTAAAAGGATGTGTTTAAGACATTCCATAGGTTTAAAGTTTAAAACTTAAGATTAAAAAAAAAAATTCCTGGAAGTGAAAGTATAACAAGATCTAAACAAGAAAAGTAGATGACCCAAAAACAAATAAAAAGCATCTAATTCAGTTGCACAAAACAAACCCAGGACGGATCAAGTTGAAGCATCTCTTAGATTTTGTTGACAAAGTAAACGGAAAGCCTACATGAATATGACTTTCTAAGAGGACCTTTCCTATTGGAAGCTAGTTCTCATTGGGTCTAAATAAAAAGGTGATAAAGACTAAGGTTTTATGGATCACAAGCACATTGTAAGAAACTAAAATGGAAGAAACAGCCATTTGTGTCCAAACAGAGTGTCACGTGGCATGAATCTCAAGATTCCAGCACCTGAATAAGATGCAAATATAACTCAAGAATTAGACTAACAGGACCACATTCTATCATTTCACTACAGCGCCGCAATCTCTAGTTTTAAGAGCTCTACATAAATTTAGAAGACATTAAACTCTAGCATAAAAGGTAGATTTGTAATCCAATTTCCTAAGTTTCACTTTCTATTTATGCAATACCAGTCCAACAAGGTGTTATTACAACTTACAACCATGTAAATGTGCAAAAATTTTACTGGATTTGCAAGATCCTTAATCTCAAAGTAGGATTGCTTAAGATTTCTAAAATACAGGTTCTTTCCAGGTGGATTTTGAGAGAACTATGCACATCAGTGGCAGAGTTTTATCAAGAAAACCATTTGAGGATAAACTTGTTGCATTATATTTAAACGTTCAAGGAATCAAATAATATATATACAGCTTAAACCAGAGTGAATAGGGAACTTTGAGTCTACAAATGTAAATTCTTCCAACATGGCCTATGCACCAATGTATCCTCAAAAGTTCCTTTGTAAGTTTGGTTCACAATCATGGCATTCCTCTCAATCAAGAAAATGTTTCCAGCCTCGAATGTCAGGTTCCAGGTCCAGGCAAGACACATGATGCACTCCACACCAAGAAAGAGGTAAACTGTTAGTGATTTTCAGTTGCAGAGGCTCACTAAACATAAATTTGCAATTATATGATGATCGCACTTTATACATAGATTCCAAGCTCCACACCAAGAAAGAGGTAAACTGTTAGTGATTTTCAGTTGCAGAGGCTCACTAAACATAAATTTGCAATTATATGATGATCGCACTTTATACATAGCTTCCAAGCTCCACACCAACCAATGTATACAGATCTTGCCAGTCCTAAGGACAAAGAGCATTCTCCAAATTGCTTTGAAGCCAGTTCTTAGAGAGGATGGTAATACTAAAGTCCATAAGTTCACTTCTACAAAAATAAAATTAGCTCTACATGTATAAGCTTTGCCCCAAAATAGAAACACCTGCTGAACTATAATGCACTCTGACAACAATCTTTTTGTATTTTCTAATTCTTCCCAGCAATAAAAATAATTCTAGCAAAATAGGTTAATGAAGTTGATGTGACTGCAGTCAATCTAAAACCATTGACATTATAGCTAACAATTCAGAGATTTGTTAGACAAATTTCGAGGCATTCTCCTTGAATTGGCTAATCTCACCCTAGTCAAAAAAAAAAAAAAAATCCATCAAACTCTCAACCTTGCCTAGAAAAGTCTTGACTCCTAATCAGGATTAAAACAGAATTGATTTATAATACCAATGTGCCTTGTGGGTTCCCTTGGTCTTGTAATTATCACCGATGAACATGAGAAAAAGGTCATAGAAGAAATGAATACACATGGAAATTGATTGTCATGGATGACTTGTATTCCATATGGTTAAATCTCACAAATATCAAAATATTTAAATAATACCCCCGCCTCCCCACCAAAAAAAGAGTATTAAATATCAATGTGGCATACTTAATTGGCGCTTCAGTCCCAAGGCCTTTTAAACCCAAAAAAGCACTGTCTAAATAGGCTATGTGAACCAATATCATTAGGTAGCACTGTCAGTGCCATTTAATGCAAATTATCTTTCAGGCAATTCACAGGAGCTGTGCAGTCTTCTGAGACATGTGGTCGTGAAAAGTGTTATAGACTACATCATAAAAAGAAAGGTACATAGAGCATTTTTCACTTGGACCAAGATCCTTTGATTTTTGTTATTTCCATTCTTGAACATAATAGCTAGCAATTCAGAGATTTGTAAGACAGTTTTCAAGGCATTCTCCTTGAATTGGTTAATCTCACCCTAGTCAAAAAAAAAATCCATCAAACTCTCAAACTTGCCTAGAAAAGTCTTGACTCCTCATCAGGATTAAAACAGAATTGATTTACGATACCAGTGTGCCTTATGGGTTCCCTTGGTCTTGTAATTATCACCGATGAACATGAGAAAAAGGTCATAGAAGAAATGAATACGCATGGAAATTGATTGTCATGGATGACTTGTATTCCACACGGTTAAATCTCACAAACATCAAAATATTTAAATACCCCCGCCTCCCCACCAAAAAAAGAGTATTAAATATCAATGTGGCATACTTAATTGGCACTTCAGTCCCAAGGCCTTTTAAACCCAAAAATGTACTGTCTAAATAGGCTTATGTGAATCAATACCATTAGGTAGCACTGTCAGTGCCATTTAATGCAAATTATCTTTCAGGCAATTCACAAGAGCTGTGCAGCCTTCTGAGACATGTGGTCGTGAAAAGTGTTATAGACTACATCATAAAAAGAAAGGTACATAGAAAAAAATTTATTTTCACATGGACCAAGATCCTTTGATTTTTGTTATTTACATTCTTGAACATTAATCTGTCACTTCGAATAAATCCAAATTGTTCAGGTGTATTGTCCCAGAGTTACCGACTATTCCCTTGTCATGAATGAGGTTGGTGATGGTAGTTGCCAATTGGCAGCAAGCTCAAGCACCAAAATGTAAACATCCAAGAAGAATTAAATTTGGGTAGTAAACAAGAGAAAAACTAAGGATTGATTGTTGAATGTTGACCTGCATAGAAGTAATTGTCTAGGTAACCATAACTAAATTCAATTAGTGGACTATGGTACACTCAAATCCTATGTCTAAATCCAAACCTTCTAATCAATTAATAGATCCCTTACAGTATAGGCAATTGGACTATTGATCATTGCTTAATTTAAGATAAATTTCTTACTTCTTCAATACTGGTACTGTGATCTGTTGATAACTGCAATGCAATCAAGTTTGATCCAGGCACTGGCATCTCCACTTCTGGACCATCTTTTATTTTATTTTCTTCAACAGATGATGGATCTGCAGAAGGCTCTTCTGTTATTCCCTCTAATTCTGACCTGACAAGTGAATCCCTTGTACAAACTCTGTCTTCCCTGTCACCTTTTTGATAACTATAATGCTGTGTTGCACTGGAATTTGTGTCTGGCCTTTGTTGTGCCACAATAGCTCGACTGTCACCAACATTCATCACATATACATCTTGATCCTTCATCAACATTACCAGTAAACAAGACCCCATCAATGCAAGTTCTGGATTTTCATCAAGGACCTTATCTGTCATTTCAAGATAAGCTTCCTCTGTAACTTCTAATGCACGTGAAAGGGCCTTTAAAACAGATACATGATTAACTGAACCTGCCTTACAACGTTGTGTGTCCTGTTTTAATCTTTCATCAATCTTTTTCTCTACTTCTATCCGTTCTTTCTCCCAATCATATCTCCAAGGGAACAATTTCCTATGGCTTTCTTTCCGTTTACTGTAGGCTTGTCTTATCTTAGAACTCAGTAACGACCTTCCTTTGCTCTGTTTCTGTTCAGAATCAGAGTAAGCAACCCTTCTTGTGCGTCCATCTGAAGTTTGATCAGACACCCCATTACTTTCCCTGGTTTCTGCTGAACCATCAGTAGGTGCAACACTTCCTGAAATTGAGTTCTCTGTTCTTTGCATATTATTCCGACGGCTTTTATCTACACTATTTGAAGTACTATTCCAAACAAAAAAATCCAAAGGATCATCCTCTTCTTCAGCGAGCAGTTCACGCAAGGACCTTCCCTTCCTGTGTTCTCGAACATCCTTCTCACACTCAAAAGTAACGCGCTTAATAAACTCTGTCAGAGGACGGGGATTCCCTTGCTTACCAATCATCTTTGTATTGGATCCACTTAATTCAGTACCTATTTCACAGTTACTGCTCTGTGGGTTCTCACTATCATTTTGACTAGCCGGGTTGTGTCTATCATTTATTTCTATCTTTTCTTGCCCTGACTTACTGAAAATACTATCTTCAACTGTTAGCTTAGCTCGTTTAACATTAGCATCTTGTCGATCATCAGAACTCCATTGCCCAGACTGGGCAGATGAGCGGCATTCTTGTGCAGCAGCTTGGATCTCTGGGTCATTAGGATTCTGTTGCACTGCAGACAAGGTATATGGGGGATCTTCTGCTGCAGCTTCTGAGCAATGTGGATGATTGTCATTTAACTGCAATGCTAATTGGACTTGTGGACAATGTTCTCGCGTGACTTCTGGGTTGTGTGGATGATGGGGATTTAATTTCTGTGGCGATTGGGTATTTGGGCAAACTTCTTGTGTGGCCACAGAGTCTTGTGGATGATTTGCATTTACTTCCAGTGCCGAATGAGAATGCAAGCATTCTTCTCGAGTGACCTCTTGTTTAACATTAGGATTTATTTGAGGCACAGATTGAGAATACGAGGAATCTTCTTGTGTGGCCCCTGGGTTTTTCGGATGATTTTGATTTGCTTGTGATTTTGATTGGGAATGTGGGCAAACTTCTTTTATGGCTTCTGGGTTTTGTGGATGATTGGGAATTGATTGTGATGTTGATTGGCAAATTGAGCAATGCCAATCTCTTTGTGTGATGTCAGGATTTTGTTGCCCAGACTGAGCATGAACGCAGTTGCACTTTTCTTGTTGGCTTTGAGGATTTTGCTGCCCAGATTGAACAGGCTGGCAGTCTTCTGCTTCGGTTGCATTTGTGCAGTCATGTTTTCTATCCCACAACAAACCTTCCAGCTCATTGAAGATAGCTTTATAGAGATTACACATAAGAAACTCAGGGGCATCAGGGCCATTGAAGCCATCATAAATCCCAACAAAAAGCCACCCATGTTCCTCCGACAAGACCACGTGAACTCTATCCTCACCAGCCTTACCTTGCGCCCATTGCAGATTATTACCATTGCTAATATCGTCAGAGGGAAAGCCCAAAAACATACCTGACTCATAGTTGCCACTGTTGGAGCTCCCCTTGGCCTGCTGGTGCCACCCCACCATCTGCATAACAGCAGGCAGCACAGCAGTCTTGGACAAGGTCCTCGAAAACGCCCTTCTCACCGGTCTGCTCACAGTCCGCATCACCCTTGAAAAATAGCGTCTCCGCCTCCTGAAGTAGGTCGCATGGTGTGAAGCCAGCGGCGCTGAGAAGTGACTGCGATCTATGCCTTCCAGAGGACCGGACAAAAAGGCTCGTTCAAGGGGGCCTGACAGGAAGCCCCCTCCACGCTCCAAGGGGGCTGACATGAAGCTCTTATCAACAGGAGCCTGCTGCACAGGACCGCCCGCTAGGGGCCCCGACATTGGACCCGAATAGGCGCTAGAGTTTAAGCCCCTGGGCACGGGCTGCAGAGGCAGGGCACTGAAGGAAGCGGTGCCCTCAAAGGCAGACGCCCTATCTGGGTTATTAAACTGGTTGGCTGTATTATTGTTGTTATACTGGTGGTCATTTGGGGCGGCCACAGTTCTGGGCGTGGAGGTATTGGCGCTCACGGAGGCCCCAGATATGGCCTTGAATGTGGTTGTCTCCGGGCAAATTTTAGCATTGGGATTATTCGCATTAGCGTTGTTGTTTTCTTCCTGCGAGAACCGGAATGATCTACTGTGATCAGACCCGTCCAGGCCCTCCGTCTCCACAATTCCAAACCGCTCGGATTGCGAAGGCGAGTAACGCGCTGATTCGATCACGGGCCTCACGTAGCAAAACGAATGCCCCAGCCCCTCATCCAGCGGCTCCGAGAACACCAATCCCACGCGCTCCTGCTCATTCCCAACCGGCATAAAACAGCCCACCACGCGCGACACGCTATTACCCATCACCTCCCTTTTCACTCCTTCAGCTCCTCCTCCATGCCGCCCTCCATGCGCATATACTCACTCCGAGTATACACCTCCCCTGAACATATACTCACTCTGTATATCCTCTCTCTGGTTCCTCGATGTTCTTCTCATGTTTCTTCCTCCCACTCCTTGGACTTCATTCCACTTCCTCTCTTTTCCTCCTATTTTTTCACGTAGTCAAAACGCCCGCCGCCACGTCAGCGCCACCGTGAAACGGTAAAACCGCCTCGTAAATTTCAGTTTTTTCTCCCCCCTTTCTGGTGGAGTGGGTAAGAAAAAATACATTTTCTCCCCTTTTAAAAATTCCGCCAAGTCAACACAGGAAACCCAACCCCTTTCTTTCTCGAAATTGACGTCTGATTAAAATAGTACGCCTGACGTCGAGAGTGGCTACTAGTGGGATGCTGACGTGGCACCTGTCGGGGCTGATATATTCTAAAATAATCCTGCGCGCATAAAAATCCAACCATTGGTGTGCTCATCGTACAGTTATTTTAATTTATGACCCAGCCAGTGCCACCCTATTAAATGGGGTCAATCCTTGTCATACAAGTCTACTGTTGAAACAATCCAAACAAAAGCTGGATTGGATTCAGTTTTTAAATCCGTGGATTTTCAGTAAAGTCAGCGAGACACCTCCAATTTCGGCTTTTATGGGAGGAGAAATTTAAACAAGTGGGCTTTTTTAGACTCGGCTTACCAGACAAGTTTTCTCATCTTGGTGACAGCTTTTCAACGCAAACGACAATTTCCTCTCAATATTTTATTCTCCGCCCTTGCTGGAAATTGCGTCCGTCCACTTCTTGGCTTTGGCACCCGCTCAAACAAAAACAACTCACATTTTTTTTAAAATATAAATTCTATATTTTATTCAATACAATAATATTATTAGTGCTAACACTAGTAGCTCTAGAGTTGGTAAGGTCAAAGTGGTTTTCATTAGGGCATATCCTTTTTTATGGGGGTGGGGGGAATGTTTGTTTCTTTGCTTTGCCTTGTCTAATCACTGTTGACTTCTAACCAAAGCACTACATACGTACATTACTCACTTTTCTTAGTCTTTCATCACTACCTACTAAGTGCTCCCTAGCTTTTGCATGTTCATGCTTTTGCCCTTTTAGTGCCTTTTGTCTAGGCTTTGCCTTAGGCTTATGTTGTTCTTTAGTGTTTCAATGGATTCTAACTTGGCACTTTCTCTCTAGAGTGGAATAGATGCAACCATAATAGTAAGCTCTAACTCGGCACTTTCTAGGAATAGTAAGCTCTAACTTGGCACTTTCTGTGTTGTTTTTACTGGAATAGATACAATCAGTCAATATTGTAAAAGGTGTGGGTTTTTCATTAAATTTGATTGGTTGGGTTAGTGTTGTAAAAGGAATGGGATTTTCAATTAGTCAATATCGTATAAAATGTGGATTTTTCATGAAATTTGATTTGGTTGGGTCAGCATTGTAAAAGGCATGAGATTTTTCATTATCTAGATTCAACTTTTAACTGTTAGTAGAAGTAGTGTGTGACACTATTTTCAGGGTTAGTTTGATTGGTTGGTTGGGTCATTGTCATACAAGGCGTAAGCTTTTCATTATCTGAATTCAACTTTTAACTTTTAACTAGAGGTAGTGTGAGACACTATTTTTAGGGTTAGTTTGGCTGGTTGGTTGGGTCATTGTCATTAAAGGCGTGGGGTTTTTCATTAGATGAATTCAACTTTTAACTATTAGTAGAAGTAGTGTGTGGCACTATTTTAGGGTTAGTTTGGTTGGTTGGTTGGGTCATTGTCGTAAAAGGCGTGAGGTTTTTGATTAAGTTTGGTTGGTTGGGCCAACGTCGTAAAAGGTGTGGAGTTTTTCATTAAGTTTGGTTGGTTGGGTTAGCATCGTAATGGAGGGTGATTTTTCATTATTTGAACTCAACTCTCAAATATTAGTAAAAGTAGGGTGGGACACTATTTTTAGGGTTAGTTTGGTTGGTTAGGTCAACATTATAAAAGGCATAAGCCACCAATTGTAGCAAAGTTGATTGGGGCCTAGGGCTTTGCTCCCTCGAGGTCTCAAGTTCGACTCCTGTTTCATAGTGTGAATGGCTAAAGGGGCGAGTTACAAGTGTGCCAGTGGCCTGCTCCTCTAACTCGGGGTATAGAATTGGACTTTAATTAAAAAAAAAATATTATAAAAGGCACGGGGTTTCTTATCACTTGAATTCAACTCTCAACTATTAGTAGTAGTAGTGTGGAACAGTTATATATTATCTATGTATCTGATAGTTATAGGGGATGTGCATTCAAATATAAAATTTCAACTCTCAACTATTAATAGAAATAGTATGAAACAATTATCTCTATACCCATAAATTATAAGAAAAATGTCTATTAAAATATAAAAACTCTAAGAACTTTCCTTCAATTATTTAAAAAACAAATCTTTCAACTTAAATTAAATTAAATTTATGTAAGCATCCCACTAATAACTTACAAATGATTCCCTTTTATAAAATTGAAATTTTAAATTTCTCACATAGAACTTCATTGTTGTGATAGCTCATATTATAATAATATAAATAATTTAATAATTGATTGATTTCATTGTCAACACTACTTTAAGATTTTCATACATGGTTATAATATAATAATTGATTTCATTATCGCCACTACTTTTAAGATTTTCATACTTGGTTATTGATTTGAAGGCTATCAACAATGTTTATATACATTTTTTTAAAAGCAAGTCTTCTATGTTGAAAATGTAGTTTTTAAAATTTAGATGACTCCAACCTATTATTAGATGGGGTTTGTATTTTTATATTGTAATTTGTTTTATTCGATGAGAAAACAAATTGCAAAATAGGATTTAAGAATAAGTAAATAGAGATTTTTATAAGGCATGGTCATTAAAGGCTACATATAGATTTGAAAAAGGGACAATAATTTTTTATATAAATTTATAATATAAATAAAATAAAATATTTAAATCACATTTTAAATAAAAGAGGTTACGTTTGATAATAAATTATGATCAAATGTATCATAATTAGTAATATTAAGTTGAAATTTTGATGTAGATGAATGTGATTTATTTAAGAGTAGAAAAATTAGAAATATTAAAATAAATATTTTTTAATGGGTAAAATTTTTATTTGTCATTAAAAATTATTTTACAATTGTAAGATCAATTATATATCTACAAGAGTAATCTATCTAATTGCAAATCTTATCTCTATAAATATATTAATGTTTGTCTTCAATCTAACATAAATTTATGTACTATTTTCTATATAAAATTTGGTTGTGTAGTCATGAGTTAATGAACAAGGCTAATCCTTTTAAATATATCTCCAAGGGTTGCAAATGAAATGTTTCATGTGTCATGTCGATACACAATAATCAAGTCAAAAGGGTAAGATCGATCTTAAATTTGAATTTAGATTTTGAAAGTTCAAGGGTAATTTCTAAAATCGTACATCTAACCCAGGTCATTTTTTCATCAATGAATTTGACTTGGAATGAAAAAAATGAATTTGAGAATAAAGAGAATGAGTGCGATGGAAACACATAAAATCTCAAATTATGTACTATCTATTTATCAAAAATATATCATTCGTAGACTTGTCATTACATAAAAAAATATCTAGATCAAAATAATTTCAAAACCAAAAAAATAAGATATGAAATTTTCACCATTACAAAAATATACCCGTATATAACAAGGAAACTTAAGATATAATTAAAAATAAAAAATAAAGATAAATTTAAGATTTTAGAAAAATATCTATCCAAACAAATAATAATATGTCAAACATTTTTTAGGTTTTGATGATAATTAATATAAAAAAAAAAAAAAACTAATTTGGATTTTAATTGTCCCATTTCTAGTTGGGACAAGTATTGATGCCTGTATAATTTGGATTTTAATTGACTATTTCTAAGTTGAGATAAGCTAGCGATTTAAAGATCAAATGTTATTGAAACCTTAGTTTTCTCTCATGTCTCTCTCCTTAGATTTTGAGGGTCAACTAATTAATTGTTAAATTTTGATGGTCAATAAAAATATTTTTTAATATTGAAAACTACTCCATAATTCTCATGGTTAGCTAATTTAAATTTTTATTGACTATTTCTAAGTTGGAGTAGGTTGTGTACTTCAAATATTAAATATCATTAAAATCTTTATTAGTAGTTTATCATGTCTCTTTAGGTTTTAAAGGTCAACAAATTGATTATTAGATTTTGATGGTCAATTAAATAAGATTTTAATTTAGAATATTTTCAAATTGAAGTGGTGCAACTTATATAAATTAAAGCTACTAACATGTATTTAAGATCTAATATCATTATTTGGTTATTTTTTAATTATTTATATTTTTTCTAAATCCAAGTTTGTCATTCTTTAATAAAAGGCGTTTTATATTCAATTCAAAATTTTATTTATTTAAAAATTATTTTATATTGATAATTAATTGTAAACTTAATTATGAATGCAATTTGTTTATAGTGTAGAAAAATTAAAAAAATACTCAAATGAATATTTTTGAACTGGTAAATTCTTATAAACATTAATGATCATTTTTATAATTATAGGATAATCATATTTTATGATTTTAATCTATGCAATTGTAAATCTTATCTATGTAAATGTATTAATGTTTCTATTAACCTTGTCAAGACTTTATGTGTTGGTTTCTACATAAAACTTGGTTTTGTAATCATAAGTTTACACAAGATAGGAATAACATCTCTCTTATGTTAAATCATATAAGAATATTAATTCAATGAACTAGGATTGTCTTTTTAAATATAACTCCAAGGGCCATAAATAATATGTTTTGTATGTCATGTTGCACAATTGATCAATTCGGACAGATAAGGTTGGCCCTATATTTGAGTTTAGATTTTGAAAGTTAAAAAAATTTGAAATTACACATCCAACCTAAGACATTTGTGCAATTGAGAATTTGACTTAGTGAAAATAAATGAATTTGAAGACTAATACCAATCTATAGGGATGAGTGTAGATGGTAACTATTGGAGAAGCCAATATCTAAAAGCACAACTAATTGTTATCTTCCAATAGTGGAGAAATGAGCACCAAAACATGTCTATCATATATTATGAAGCGTGTGTAAATGTACAATGTGAGCCTTGCATATATAGGAAAGGTAGAGGGGGTAGGAAGGAAGGATTGAATAATTTCCTACCCCTCCAAAGATGCAAAACATGTATGCTCAAATGATAAGTGTGTGTGAGCATGTGTAAAGTGTGCATGCAATAGGTGTCTCAAGAGGCGAGTACATGTGTCTCAACCACATGAAGTGAGACAAAAAGATAAAATTCTCTAAGTGAAGACTTAATTAGTGTGAATGGATCAATCTAGAAAGGGTGATATGTTAATTAGATTGATAATGTGACTATTTACACTAACAATAATAAGAAAAACAATAAATTATATACTATCTATTAAAAAAATACCTTATTTGTACATTTTTCATTGCATAAATATATCCAAATCTATATACATACAAAGAAAAATACAACAATTCTTGCCATTACAAAAATATACCACTATATAACAAGAAAAATTAACATAAAATTAAAAACATAAAAATAAAGATAAATCTAGAGTTTTAAAAGAGTGGCAATCCAAACAAATAATAATATAAATGTTCTTTAATTTATGATGATAAATAATATTTTAAAAATTATTTATTAACCTTTAATGGTTACCTAACTTGGATTTCAATTGACCATTTCTGAGTTGAAATAAGTATTTATGATTATCTAACTTGGATAAGTTAGTAAATATCAAATGCTATTAAAATCTTAATATCCTCTCATGTCTAAGGGTGAAGTCATTAATTATTAGATTTTGATGGTCAAAAAATAAAAGGAAATTTTAATATTAAAACTAATTTTTAGATTTTCATGGTGAGTTGATTTAGATTTTAATGATTGACTATTTTTAATGTGATTTAAATATTAAATATCAATAAAATCTTTATTGATATTTTTTTATGTCTCTCTACTTATATTTTAAGGGTTTATTAATTAATTGTTAGATTTTGATGGTCAATTATTTTAATTTAAAATATTTTCAAACTAAGGTACATTATCTAATCCAAAGTTCCTAGCATCAATTTAAACTATAATATCATTATTTGGTTATCTTTTAATTAGTTATAAGTTTAGCTAAATTGAAGCTTGTTGTTCTTTTATAAAAGGTGTTTTATATTGAATTTAAAATTTTATTTATTCGATTTTATTTTAAATTGATAAGTGATTGCAGATTGAATTATGAAGTTATTTGGGCAAGGGGTCTAGCTCAATTGGCTAAAGCATCCTGTTGTAGGCAAGAGGTCACAAGGTTTAGTCTCCCCCCAAACCCATGGTATCGGAGGGCATGTCACGCCAACGCCACTGGTCACGTGAAAAAAGTTTACTAGGCGCACTACAGTTTATAGGGGGATGGATACCTGACCGATTCCTGCAATCTAAAAAAAATTATGAAGTTATTTGAATTTTATTAATAATTATTCTTATTTAGTAGATTAAGGTTGAATTCATATCAAATATAATTTGGTAGAATTTTTTCTAGAAATTTGTAAACTATCAAATGCATGATTATTAGACTTTTTCGGTTAAGAGAAGGATTGAGGAAATTCTATGTCACCAAATTTATTTGGGATATGACATTGGCCTCATACTTCATGGAGTTGATATTAGGCTTGTTGACTCAACAATAATTAATCTATGGTGGGTATTTTCAACTTCACTAATAAACTAAGGATCACTTTGACAATTTAATGAAAAAAATACCTTTCAATTTTGTTAGATTGGTCAATGTGAATGATTCATCCATGTAATCTATTATAAATAAATTACAAATTTATTTAAAACCTCCAACCTAAAAAATGACCTAGTGTTAAAATACTACTAATGAATTATCTTTAATATTTATCATCTTTGCATAAGAACTTATAGAAAAAATTATGTAAATTTAGTTAATTTATCAACTTTTTAGATCACACTTTTGTAATCCATTACCAAGAAAAGAGTAATACTAGTGTATATAAAAATAAACTTTCCATAAGCTCAATCTAGGCTAATCCAATAAATTGCATGCACATAAGAATAAATTAACCTAGATTAATAAATGACAATCATGGGAGTGAATTAAAAATAAACTACTAAGATAGAAATTAAATACAAAGGATAGCATATACTTAGCTATAAGTAAAGATGAATAATTTTGATATAATTTTAGAATGTGATTGGCTTGGAATTTGAGTTGGATCCTCTTGGTCTAAATTTTTCCTTATGTTTTATGTAATATTTGTATCTTTTGTAGGCCAAGTTTATAGATATAAGATAATTCCATGAATGTGGATATGTCTTATAGGGTGCCTATCTAATCCTACTTCTTGTACACTTCTTCTCTCTATGTTGTCAAATTCATTAATGTTCACTTTATCAAAAAAATTGACAATATTTAAGAATACCTTTGGAGGACTACCAATTTGTTGGGAGACACATTCTCCTAGGTCAACCCCTAGAAAATACTAACTTTGCAATCAAGCTAAGGATCAACATGAATCAAGAAAATGTGCAAATATCTTAGATGGTGATGTTAAAGTAAATGTTGTTCTTTTTATTATATCAATTGAAGTGTTCTAATAAATGTTCTTGAATGCTTTATGAATTTAAATGATTTAGGATGATGGAGGATGGTAAATAAATACAATTGGATGTCTTTAAATGTAAAACCATAATAATAAATTGGACAAATGTGTGTTGAGTTGGATAACAATGACTAGTAAAATTAGTTGGAGTAAAAAATTGAAATTCTAGGGGTTGGATCCATTGATATGGAAATGAATTGGGATGACAGAGCCATGAGATCTATGCAGGGAACATATATTTAGACATGGGAAAAATTATATGCATAGTAAATGAAAAAATGTATGAATGAATATACATATACAAAAAGGATAAGTTAGAATGCATGAGAATGTGGGAATATGTGTAAGTGAGGATAGGTGAAGGCTAAGGGAATGAGCCCAACTTTGCATAAGAATCTATACTGTGTTGATATGTAATTGCATCAAGATATTCTCTCAAAATTTATACAAAAATAAATGGGAATTGATATGAGTATGCAAACTTCACCATTACAATTAGCAAGATTACAAAAAATCATAAATTTTCCACATTTCATACAATATCTCCAAACACATTAATGATCTCTTCTTAATAATGGATCACAAAGTTCATTTTAAAACACCAATACTAACCAAATTGACACTTCAAAAAGCTCTTACTCAATCTAATAAATTATAAAAATCTCAAATATGTTACTATTTATTATCTTCTTAATAAATTTATCATCATGAATATATTTGAAAATGATTGTTAATGTCAATAAATTATTATATCATCAAAGTCCTTTCTTTCTTATAGAACCATTGAAAATTTCTTGAATCATGACACCCATAGAATTTATAAAAACTATAGTAACAACAACATCAAATGATACATAAACACAAATATTTTATAACTTGATCGACCAAATACTACACATAATGACTTACTAAAAACACAAATATACACTAACATAATTTTAAATATGTATACCTATTAAAACCATTTAATATTATTACTAACCTTAACATACTCATCTTATATTTTAATGGTGATTATGTATGCATTAGAATGTGGGAATATGTGTGAGGATAGGTGAAACCTAAGAGAATGAACCCGACTTTGCATAAGATTATGTCATGTATTGATATGTAATCGCATCAAGACATTCTCTCAAAATCAACACAAAACTAAATGAGAATTGACATAAGTATGCAAATTTTACCATTACAATTAGCACGATGAAGTTTCCACATATCATACGATATGTCCAACATATTAATGATCTCTTCTTAATAATGGAACATAAAGTTTAATTTGAAATTATGTCAATGCTAACCAAATCGACACTTCAAAAAGCTCCTACTTAATCTAATAGACTCTAAAAACTACATGTATGCTATTGTTTATTATCTCTGAGTATATTTGAAAATGATCGTTAGTATCAATAAATTATAATACCTTCAAAATACTTTCTTTCTTACAAAATCATTGAAAAATCTCGTGAATCAAGATATAATAAAATTTATAAAAATTAATTCATCAAATGATATATAATCACAAATATGCATTACTCAATTGACCAAATATTAAAAGTATAAATATACATTAATTGACCAATATAATTATAAATATATATACTACTAACCATTTAATATTATTACTAAACTTAATATACTCTTCTTATATTTTAATGGTGATTATATAGTCAATTAAACATGAAAAATATTTAGCAACTTGCTTTCTTATCACGAGGCGGACCATAGCCAAGTTTAGTTGACTATTTCCTAATTAAGACAAACCATTTAAAACCCGAATCTCTTACAACCCTTTTATGAAGACTACATGTGAACTCTTATTTAAGACTATTTTGCTAATATTCTAACATCGTCCGTGATTACTTGAATCTGCCTCACATTTCTTTTGCCTATACCAAACTCTTTACTCAAATGAGGTTAAAATTTAACCAATCACCTTTACGAGGTCTGTCTAGAGCCGTGAACAAACCCTACCAATGTATTAGTTTTATATATACAAACTCTATTTTCTATTGAGAAGAGGATCTAATAGATGAGCCCATTTTCATATATTCTTTTATTCACAAAGGTATTCCTGTGAGTCAGTCTAGCATCCAACTCTTCTTATCTTGGATTTATTTTTTGTCAAGTTGGGGTCAAGAAGGGGCGAGTTGGGGTGAGACTGATCCCTTGTGGATGAACACAGCTGCCTGCAAGCCACATGCATCGAGCGAATCTGGACCTCAGAATCGAATCCAAGACCTTAGGGAGCATACCCAAGACTCAAGCCAACTATGCTACGCTACTTGTGTGCGTTCTCATATAATTGTTATGGTGTTGCACAATAATCATCTTTTTTTTCTCTTTTACATGTTATTTGTAAAGTTAAACATTAATAGTTAGTTTGCATCTAAAATGGACAAAGTATCAATTTTCACAAATCACATCAAAGAAACAACTAATCACATGGTGATGCATAGAGCAATCGGTAATAAATGCCTTGATGCACATGTTTTGATCTAACTTTTTCAAAGAGATATTCAACAAAAACTTAATTGATGTAATTATGTTGTTAATACCCAAAACCTCAAATAATAACTTTAAACTCTTAGATCACTTACAAAGAATTTTAACGAAATTTGACTTATTGTCTAAACCTTGTAAAATTAATTCTTATTCAAGAAAATCCATTATCATAAAAAAGAAAACTGAAATTGTAAATCTTTAACTCTGGGTTTACTCCACATTCCCCCACATGAAATTTAAATATAAAGTTACCTACGTTGAAATTGGGTGGCTATACCCCCTAGGTTATCGAGTGTGGTGGTTTGTTACTGTCAAGTAGCCAAGGACTTGAGTTGACAATGTGGAAATTGAAATGGGGAACCAATCCCACGTGGCCCCCAAGGATTCATACCTAGAATGAATTCAAAAATAGGTATACCATGGACTTTTTTGACACTAGGGTGCTTCTTGTCAACTTTAGGGCACCAATTTCAACAACAAATTAGTATGAAATAAGCATGTGGTCTTGTCCCACACGCATCCCAAGGAGAGTTAAAGTGGTGAGTCAAGACCAACCGTGGTAAACTCTTGAATTTGACAACGATCTTGTAATGAGTGGGAGATGGCATGGAAGGCAAATTTTGTGATACCCAAGTGAAATTGTTCAAACTTCAACCCATCATGCTCATGCTTTTCTAGGAAACTTGAAAAGAAACATCCAAATTATTAAGAGTTAATGATGTCTACACGGGCTTTGAATGCTTTATCATCCCCTTATTCTTCTTTTTGCCCCCCTAATCAATACCTAGATATCCCCAATTATTGACCTTGTTTCCTCCACCCCAAAATATGGCTCTTGGTTTGGGATTTATATCAACCAATGTCTTATCATAATCAAGCCAAATGGGTATTTTATTTTTTAATTCTACCCAAATGGGTTTTTGTTTTTTTGTTTTTTAAATTCTCTTCCACTTTAAAGATGGTGTTGGAAGAGATTTTTTTTTAGTACATTAGATTTAAAATAGAGGAGAGGATACTAAAGTCATTTATGTGTTAATAGTTGTTATGGTATTGTGTATTAACGAGTTTAGACTGTAGGAATCCGGTAGCCCTTCTATAAACTGCAGTGTATTTTTCATGTGATTGATGACGCTGGTACGACACACCCTTCGGTACCACGAGGATGGGAGGAGACTAGACCTCGTGACCTCTTGCCTGCAACAAGATGCTTTAGTCAATCGAGCTAAGCTCCCTGCCCCATATGTTTGTGCTTATTAATATAGATTTCTTAAATAAATTTATCTAAAAAATGTCGAGAGATATCAATTTGGAGCTATTTTATGTACTTATTTAATTTGGAACAATTTTATTTAAGTTAATACATGTAGATATAAATGTTTTAAGCTGCTTATTTTGGAAATATTAGACATTAATATTGTGACTTGTAAATGACTATCAAATTTAAGGTAAAAGATAAGAGTTTTTGTTATCAAGTTCACATCATTACACTCCACCTCTTGTTGTCATTGTAGAATGTCTCTCCATGTTAAAAAGTAGACAAAAATATATGTTTTTACAACTCATATAAAAGAAATAACTAATCATATGATTGCACATAAGATAGGTATTATATATGTTGTGATGTCCATCTTTTAATTTAACTTTTTGTGGATGTTTATAAAGAGATTAGCAAAGATACAACTAATTTGATTTTATTATTGAGGCTTAGAACCTTAAGCAATAACTTTAAGCTCTTAAGTCGCATATGAAAACATGTTAAATTTGTAAAATTTTAACTTATTATTTACTAGTATAGATATCTTAAATACACATATCTTAAACATGTGAGAGATATCAATTTGGAACTATCTTATTTATTATTAAATATTAATATTTTGATATGTAAAAAGTTATCAAAATTAAAATAAAAGATAAGAATTGTTCTTAAGAATTCATGTCACTACACTCTTTTTTTACTACTGTCATTGTAAAATATCTCTCAACATTAAAAATATTTAAATATAAAATTAAAATATATAATTATTGTATCATCTTTTAATAATATTTAAAAATATAAAAAAAACATAATCATTCATATATATATATAACAAATTGAAATTATACAAAATGCACATGTAACACTAATTTGTGAAATTTAAAATTTATTTGACAATATAATTCCATATTTGAATTTCTTGGACAACGAAATTCCATTATTGTCTTTACTACTTTTTCTTTGGAAGTGGAGTCCTTCCCACACTAAGATAATATTTTGCATGGTAAATGGCCTCTACAAAATGCTAAGATGTGAAAGCTTGTGTTTTTGTTTATTTAGTAATAATATTGTTATTATTAAATGTCATAGATGCAAATATTTATAGTTTATTTTAGTATGATTTATGATAAAATAAAGTTGATTAATTTTAATTTTTTTAATAAATTTTAAAATAATTTAAGCACAATATAAATTGTAATTGAGAGAAAGTAATTAAGATATATAATCATCTTTTTAAAATTATAAATATGTCACATAATTATGTTATTATAAATATAAGATGTGTTTGAATATTGGAAAATTATGTATAAATTATTATATTAATAAAAAATTGTAATTAACTTCACTTGATTTAATTATATTAAAATAATAATCAAAATCAAAATCAAAATAATTCATATCTAATATATTTTAGTATTGTATATTTTGAAATTTTATTAAGGTTTGGATCCACCCTTGCTTGCGCGTCATTTACGTATCTTAATTAGGGTATGGGCTTCATTGTTTCCTATATCTATGATCCTTTCCCACCTTCCCTCCTTTGTGCTTTATTATTGCATCTATCATTATGGACACATTTTCCACCCTTCTTTTCATGTGTGTTTCCCATATAATTGTGCTTTATGGTATATCCCTATACTCAATACATCTAGGGGTATTAATTCAAACTTGGTGAACCTATTCTTTCTACATCTCATGATAGCTTTCCTTTGTATGCCTCTCTTGATTTGTCCTTCCTTCAAGACCTTTATATTGTGCCCTTGATAAATCCACATGTTTCTTCTACAGTTACATTTAATGATGAACACCTTCTTCTATGCCCAATTATGTGTTTATTAATGGTTATATTCTTGATGAATCTAATTGAGATATATTCACTATAGAGTTACATATCTATTGTGTCTATCCTAGTGAGTTTTGTGATGATTGTACTTAGATTCTATCACTAGAAATGTACCTCTACATGATACACCTCATTTGTGTTCACCTTCGCATGAGATTATTTCCCAACGTGTAGCTTATTATAGTCCTCTTATGTACTTTGAATCGTGATCTATGGATAGTATGTTTACTAAGGAGTATAGTGCTAGTTCCTTATATTATTATGATGCGGATAATAACTCTTTGATCAATGATAATTTGATTTATGATGGCTCTAAAACCAACATTTTTTTATGGTTCTTATTCTTCACATTTTAGTGGTGCTTCCTTGGAGGACCCCATAGATACTTCGATATATCATGGTGATGTACCCACCATTGATAACCATTGAGGTTCTCCTTCATATCCTTTTATTCTTTCATATGATTTATCTTTTATTAATTGTGGGGCATCCTCCTTAACATCTCCTACTAAGAAAACACATTATTTAGATGGTGTAATATCATAAAATTGTACCCCTTTGCAATTTCACTCATATTTTTGCACGTCCACTTTGGTGTCCACTCCCTTAGAATTTGTGTAGGCTCATTTTAGCCCTTGCATTAGCATTTTTCCTTCTCAAGATGCTCAAGACCCCTTTTCAGCAGCTACCTTCACGTGTCAGCTTTGCATCTAACTTTGTGTTTCCTTGTTTCCACTAATTTCAAGTGTGATTTGTTTGGACACTAGTGCACCACATAGACGTTTGTGCACTGTGCTAGCATCCCATGATATTTTGACATTCCAAATAGTTGTTTTTGAGTGCCTTGCCACTTGTCACTTACCTTTGTCAGTGGTAATAGCTTGGGACACATTGTAACGACTTAGGAGACTTATTTTCCCACATCTTCTCTCTTTTAAATGGATTATTTCACTTCATTTAGTCTCTCTCTAGCTTCTTGGTGTTGCTCTCTTGGAGACACTCTCTTTTCTCTCTTTCACTCTCTCAAGCTTGCACAACTCTCTTGCTTGTGAAATGGTGGAAAAGGGATTCAATCAAAGTGAATCAACAAGATGATGAACCACACTTTTCACTTGTTATTTCATTCAATTATGCATAGGAGAACATCAAAAAATAAACTTGACTAATATAACAGTAAAGGTAAGTTTTAAGATGGTAAAATGATGTGTACCTGTTGCAGAAAGTGCTTTTTAGAGCCTCACTAAGGACTCATTCGCCAAGTGGAAAATGG